>JAVYIG010010179.1:0-71289 GCA_035222895.1 Strongylocentrotus droebachiensis
ATTTCTGATTTGCCCTATATTTCAAATCTATACTAACATGACTAAGCCGTTGTCGAATTGTCTTCAGTGTGATCCAGACCATGACATAGTTTTGATTAAGAGGAAGAGCAGGTAGCTGTTCTCGAATGAGCTTCGAAGCTGTCCGTTAAACCTATAAAAAATACGGGTATAATACTCTTGCCTCCCCACTCCTCCCCCTCCCCCTACCCACTATGACACTGTGTATTGACTGCTTATATTGATATGAAGAATAATTCCGGAATGCACATGTTTTTGATAAATTTTTGCCATGTTCAAGTGTTTGGAAAGAGACAATGAAATGTGTCACTTGAAATAAGTTAGTCGACATCTTTATGTTTGTTATTATTTTGGGCATTACTGATTTGAATTTGCACGCGTGTACAATTATGGTTATCCTAAGCCTTTTCTTTGCTATTGCCCACTAATAATTTCATTAGGGGTAAAATAACTCAGTATAAAACTTGCAAGTTTACTTTCACTAAAGGAAGATTTTAAAAAATAATAAAGAGAGGAAGAGTAGGAAAGAGATACATAAATGAATATATACGTATATATATATATATATATATAGATAGATGGAAAGATACATAGATACAGCAAGCGCGAGAAAGAGTGAGAAATAAAGAGAGAAAATGAAAGGGAAAGGAGAGAGACAATGACAAAAAAAGGAGCAGGGGCGGATCAATGGGGTGCGTGGGGGCGCACGCCCCCCCCCCCGTTTTTCCATCCGAAAATAAAAAATTGTAGAAAAAAAAAAATATTTACACAAAAAAATTTCAGTTTACACACTCAGAAATGTCTCAGAATGTACCATGGAGCATCCTAAGGTTCAACATTTTCCGGGCTCTTAAGCGGGCCTCGGACCCCACACCTTCACAGTTTCGCGCTTCGAGTTCGCAATTTCGTACATTAACCCCCCCCCCTCCCCCCCCCCCCCCCCCCCTTCGGAAAGTCCTGGATCCGCCCCTGAAGATGGAAAAGGGCGTCTATGTCGCATGTAGGTTCAAGCAAAATATAATTTCAACGTATTTGGAAAAAAAAGGCACAATTTGAAATTGAGACCTTATTTGTTAGAAAAGCAGAGCGAATGAAACTAATCGACAAAATTAGTTTTAAAAATCATGAAAAAGAAACGGAAAAAGAACTTACGAGCATTGTCGCCTTGACCAGCCGAAAGTTTGGGGCCGAAGCTCAGGGCTGCGAGTCCAAGGAGTAGAAAATCCCCATAGTTCACTCGCCTGGGTAACATATTCGGGTATTCTCTGATCAGTGTATAATAATTAGGAAGTCTTTCCGTATTTCCCTTTTCACTGGGACACACTATCGTCGTGATGAGCGAGAGAGTTTACATGCCATATGAAACCACTACACTCAACAGGACGCTTCGATCGAAGTACCAGTACTTATATCTGCTTTAATATCGTATATAGCATCATTATCGTACTAACGCGTTGCCGTTATAGGGCATAAAATAGAAATGACGCATTTACGTTTGAGAGTGCGGTGTGCCATATAAAAGAATATGTAGATATAGCAAATATTTGTCGTCGTCATCGAGTTCTTTTGAAGTCAAATTACCGAACTGTTGCGTTGTGGTATATATTTTACCTAATTCACGTTGTTTGAGCCTCTCTGAATGGGCGCATAGCGGGGGCAGTGATTTTAGTTTTTGACTTGTCCTAATTAACTTAATTAAAAGTATAATTCCGACAAATTTGTTCATAAGAATAATTTTGTTATCAAATCTGCGATTATATTGTTAACGCCTTAAATGTAAGACCTGTTGCATGATTATGAATAAAACAGTTTGTATCATGGGGATGCAGATAATGAGAAGTAGAGATAATAATCATAATAGGACGAGAGAGGAGAGGGAGGATCGAGAAGGGAAAGAGGGCGGGGGCATCATTTTTTTCTTCACACGAGAGTTCCGGACCCCAGTACAGCCAATCAGAAGAGTCTAGCTAGCTAAACCTGCGCATGCGCATATGGTAACCATTAGGGTTAGTGACTGATAGGGTTATAATAATCATGCAAACTCTCCTTTCATCAATCGGTAAGGACAGCGTTACATAAAGTCGGAGTTGTGGGTTTGAATCTCAGTATTTATTAAGTTCTATATTTTGCGTTTATAAATAGTGACGCAAAGCCTAAATAATCAAAGTCTAATTATTTGTGACCTCTTTCTAAGCTGCTAATGACGTAAAACATTTTTTGGGGGCCAGGGGGGGGGGGACTTTTTTGTAGTCAGGGGGAGGGGCAAGGCCCGCTCGACCCCTCCCCTGGATCCGCGCCTGACGCTGACATCCCCTATACGCGGCCGCGTATTTTTCTTACAATGGCAACATTTAGGGTTTCCTTCCCTGTACCGTCCCTGTACAGCTCTCCTCTATGCAGGCGCGGATCCAGGATTTTTTAAATTATGCGAGCCAAATATTGGTACGTAATGGTGACCAACAGTGACGTAACCGGGGGGGGGGGTGCAGGGAGGAGCAAGTTTCCCCTCCTTCCTCCGCGAAACGCGGAAGCTTTGACGTTCCATTAAATTATGAGAGAGAAGACGATTCGTTGTACCGTTCTCGAAAATAATTCTCGTCTGAATTTAGTTTTTCCCCTCCCGCGCGAAGCGCGAAAATTTTTACGATTTATTAAATTATTAGAGAAAGAAGACGATTCGTTGTAGAGTTCTCGACTCTTAATCCTCGTCTGAATTCAGGTTCTCCCCTCCCGCGCGAAGCGCGGAAGCTTTTAAGTTTCATAAATCATTAGAGAAAGAAGACGATTCGTTGTACCGTTTTCGAAAATAATCCTCGTCTGAATTTAGATTATCCCCCCCCCTCCCGCGCGTTTCATTAAATCATAAGAGAAACAAGACGATTCGTTGTATAGTTCTCGACACTTAATCCTCGCCTGAATTCAGTTTTTCCCCTTCCGCGCGAAAGCGTGGAAGCTTTTACGATTCATTAAATCATTAGAGAAAGAAGACGATTCGTTGTACCATTTTCGAAAATAATCCTCGTCTGAATTTAGATTAACCCCCCCCCCTCCCGCGCGAAGCGCGGAAGATTTTACGTTTCATTAAATCATTAACGTTTCATTAAATCATTAGAGAAACGATCGTTGTACAGTTCTCGACTCTTAATCCTCGTCTGAATTCAGTTTCCCCCTTCCGCGCGAAGCGTGGAAGCTTTTACGATTCATTAAATCATTAAAGAAAGAAGACGATTCGTTGTAGAGTTCTCGACTCTTAATCCTCGTCTAAATTCAGGTCCCCCCCCCCCCCCTCCCCATCCCGCGCGAAGCGCGGAAGTTTTTAAGTTTCATAGATTATGAGAGAAAGAAGACGATTGGCTGAACAGTTCTCGACTCTTAATCCTCGTCTGAATTCAGGTTCCCCGGAAGCTCAGGGGTTTTAGGCGTTAAATTAAGGTCAGATGAGCATTGTGTTTATACCTCATTATCTTGTGACACTTGCAGGTCACTATTTGGCGTGGGGTACAGGGGGCGGAGCCCAAAAAAATCAGGGGTTTAAGGCATTAAATTACCGTAAGATGAGCATCTAAGGGCCCGCCGTAGGGCCCTAGGTGGAATCCAGGGGGCAGAGCCCCCGGAAGCTTAGGGGTTTTAGGCATTTAATCACGGTCAGATGAGCATATTTTGATACCTCATTATTTTTTAACACTGGCAGTTAACTATTCTTTCTTTCTTGCTCTCATTATATTTCAATTCTCTTTAATATGCTTTTTCAAAAAAAGTGGGGGGGAGGGAGCTCGAGGCTCCCGATCCCCGCCGTACCTCGGGCCCTGACATGTAGGAATCTCAAAAATCATATTTATTGCCTGGCTGTAGATTTAAGAATTTGTCATTTTCCAATAAACACATACAAACGTATAATTTACTAAATAGTGAGGAAAAATCTTGGAAATTATGTCATTTCAGCATTATTTGTAATCCACCGTTGTGGAATTAGAAATAAACCACAATTGAATTAGATCCCCCCCCCCCTTATCAGTACGCCAGTATCTCTTCTTTTCCCTTTTTCTTTCCCTTTCCTTCCTTCTTTCTTATTTTTTGTATTGGGGGGGGGGGGGGGGGCAACAGCCTGGGAGGCAAGGCCCTTTCGGCCTCCCGATCTCCTTCTTCCCCCTTTTCTTTACTTCTTCCTCTTCTTTCTTTCCCTTGTCTCTCCTCTTTCCCTTTCCCTTCTTTTCCTTTCTTCTCCCTTTTTTTTCTTTTTTTTTGCAGGGGGGGGGGGGGGGCCAAGGCCCGCTCGCCCCCCCTGGATCCGCGCCTGCCTCTATGTGGCCTTACCTTTGATACCTGTAGCATATAGGTACAGGGGACAATACTCAAATACTTTGTGCTTTTGTTTGTTTGCTCAAATTAATGTGAACAAGACTGATGGAGTATTAAAAAAACCCTCATTAACCTTCTTCTTGAACCATTTCACGGCGATGACCTTTTCGGGCTTTTGAAACTCTAAGGCCCGAATTCACAAAGGAGGTTTGCCGACAAACCTCCTTTGTAAATTCGGGGATAAGAGTTCCTCTTCCGTAACATTCGTGTTCACTCTAATGCAGGCGCGGATCCAGGATTTCTTAGGGGGGGGGCCCAACTTTTTTTTTTTTTTTTGCTCCCGAAAATTTGAAAATCGCGCCGGCTGAAAAGTCGCTCAGTGGGGGGGGGGGGGGGGGGAGGGGGCTAATGATCCCCCACCCCTTTTGAATTATTGTAGTCAGGGTCATACATTGAGACCTTTATTGTCATTTTTTAAAATTCAGTGAGTTCGCTTTTGCGCAGGTCCTTGCACGTGATTAGAAGCTTACTATTTATCCATTGCTTTACATATTTTTATCCCATTAATTTCCCTTTTTATACCCCAAAACCTGATTTCCCCATGCTTTCGCCCAGGTTACATGATTTGTATCATATTGCGTGCATGACATTTCGCAAAATCTTTTTTGATTTTGGAAGAATTAATTTTTTGAATATTGTATATTCATTGATTTTTATAAATTTAATAGTTATCCCTGTTTTCACGAAGTGACGGTAGTGAGGAAAATCGTCATGCAAAGTGAATGCAATTTTTTTTCACTACCGTCACTTCGTGAAAACAGCGACGGTTTAACAAAATTCACATTTTTTCATGATTTAACTGACATATAAAAACATATTTGGATGCAGGTGCGAGCAAATATTGGGACAATTGGGAATTTATATTATCAATTAAAAAAAAAATTAGTGGATAGTGAGGCCATGACGTCAAAGACTCATGAATGAGTTGCCAATTTATTTTGTGATTTTCAAAGTTTTTCATGGGCCGTTTCTCGAAACCGTCATAACTACAAGATCAACGACATCTCGCCACTGTCACGCAACTTGTCAGCTAAGTGTTTCACGAAGCCGTCTTTGCCAAGATGAGCGACAACTTCCGCGACAATCGAGTTGTCACTGCTCCGAACCTGTCATATCTTTTTAATTGCTGTAAAGCGCCATCACAAGTCAGTTTGTTGCTGTTCCATGGGCCGCGAAATGGACGATTAGTTTCACTATCAATTTGAGAAAAATATAGACGAGTTCGGTACGTAATTCTCTGGGATGCGAAATGCAAATGTACAGAAGTGATAATACAAATTATACAGAAATTTGTAAAAGCTGAATATAAACATTAAATCACAAATCATTAAACTATAACATAAATAAAAGAGATAAGTTAAACACCGTTGTCCATAGTCAATCCATAGTCTTTCTTAGGATACCATTGTACCTTTGGGGCCTATGTGCATTATTATTCCCTCTCTAATTATTTCTTTCAAATTATATTTTCAATATCAAATCAATTATATAACGAGTATTATGAGACTCTAGAATAAAAACTGGCTGAGAAAAGGTATTTTGCCTAAAATTCCTCGTCACAATAACCCAAAAAAGTACGTATTGATAAACTTTCACATTACGGTATCCTTCAACTACCTTTTGAGTGGATTGTCGAGAGAAAATAAACTCACCGGTTTTTCTTCAATTTAAGAATCTTTACAGAAATATGCAAATCGTTTGATGATTTACATTTGATAGTGACACTATTTATTATTTATTTTAGGAGAATTAATATGTATATGTTTCTTTTTGAACAATTTTAGCCCCAAAACTTGTTTTGGTTATTTGTGATAAATCAAATGGATCGTGACGAAGACTATGTTCTTGAGCTGCTAGTATCGCGATATATCGGTATCATGTCTGTCATGGCTTTGTGAAACGGTTTATCCACTTCATGACATCTCCGTAGGTCGCCGACAAAGATATGACTGTCATGGAGTTGGTTTCGAGAAACGGCCCCCAGGGGTAGTTTTCCGGGGGGTGATTGCCCAGGGGGTAATTGTCCTAGAACCCTTTCTATGAAGTAGTTGCTGTTGATATGCCAAGTATGTTTGAGGTCAGTTTCGAGTTTTTAAAGTTATCTAATAATAATCAGCAGAAAGCAACATAAAAGGAAGAGAGCTTGATAGAAAGTGAGGGTAGGCCTGTATAATTATATAGAGGGACGAAACTAGAGGAGAGACAGAGAGAGGGGAAGAGACAGAGAGAGAGAAAGGGAGAGAGAGTGAGAAAGATATATAATAGAGAGAAAGAAAAAAAAGAGATAGAGAGATATAGAGAGGGAGAAAGAGAAAAAGAGAGACAGAAAGGGAGAGAAAGAGAGAGAGAGCGAAAGAAAGAGAGACGGTGAGAGAGAAGATATAGAGAGAGAAAGAGAGAGGGGAGAGGTAGAGAAGGAGAGAGAGAGGGGAGAGGAAGAGGGAGAGAGAGGGAGATATAGAGAAACAAAAATAGAGCAACGGGGAGAGGAATAGCCCTATTAGTTTTAGATATCAATATTTTATCTTAAATCTTCAATATGTTGTATAACATGATATGTCATGGTTGGTTATAACAGTTTTGCAGCTTGGAAATGTAATACTTGAGAATTAAAGACAATAATTAATCAAGGGAAAATGATTTTTATTCCAACAGAAATCCTGCAAATGTCCTTAAAATCTGCATAATAATAGCATAAGTCAAAATTAGTTTACGGTATAATGCATGAAATGACGAAGTTACATCAGCTAAAATATTACATAAAAGTATTTCAGCAGACAAATTTTAACATCATGATATCAGAATTCAGGAAATACGCATACACAATACATTACAGCATACTACTAAAAGTATACCGAAAGGCACAAACTAAGAATAAAAATATGCTCTAAATATAAATTTAGATTCTAGAAATATATAAAATGACACAAATATCTTATAGAAAAATAATTTTACAAATTTTTACATGTACTATGAAAAGCCTCTATAATAGATACCAGAATTTTAAATGTATAAAAGTTTAATTGTCATTTGAGTATATCTTGTTAGTTTGAAAACATGATATCAATATATATTTGTGCTTATTGTGAAAGACATTTTATGTCTTGTTTTCTATAAAGTTAGATAAATGCAATCAAATTATATATCAATATAACACGAACAAAGGAACGAGGAAATCAATTTGGGAATATATGGAATTTATGGTTAAAATATTAAAACTACGTGATAGATAGTGATGTCACAAACTCATAACAGAGTTGCCTCTTTGTCTCGATCAGATAATCGTTTTCATACATTCTTCTGTCATTGGAAAATTCATAACATTCGTAATAGTTGTCACTTGTCAGATTTTCTTCAGACGGAATTCTCCTTTAGCATTTTGTAAAAGAATGTGAATTCGAATTGGGTAATTTTGGAACATTGAAGAACATTCAAATACTAAAATCCATTGAAGACTCCTTAGCAGTGCCTTTCCCAAATTTGAAAACTCTAGTCACAAATTTTGCGGTGCATTGGCTGGGTGAACCCGGCATACCACACCCGGAAAGTATAACCTTATACAATAGATGCAAATCACGCAAGGTTTCCCTTAAAGGGACATGGTAACATTGTTCAGATGAGAGAAAATGGGGCTAAGGTAGAGACTTCTATGAAAGATGTCAAATTAAAGATAATCTCTGAGTGAAAACAGACCATTATTAATGATAAAAATTGAGTAGAACTGATCTGAACGATTCCTTAATTCTTCAAAGATAGCTTAAGTAAAAATGCTAAAACACGATAAATAAGTTTGACAATTTTATAAACTAACCTGTAACCAGCAAACAACCCCTGATGTATACTTAAGTTAAAGTTTAGTTTATTTCCACATGTGGTTCATAAAGAACAAATCAACATGCGTTCTCTTCTTGTTAAGCGCTAAATTAGAATATATTTTTCATTCATCTTGTTTGTAATTTGTAAACAAAGCTATTTTTTGTTTGATTTTATTATTCATTATTCATTATTATTCAGTTAATATAAAATTCCAAACGTTGATGCAACTAAATACATGAAAATGATGGCGGTTTCAGGCAAGATTCATGTTTGTTGTAGGGATAGTTGAGTTCTGTTTTCAGACCGCAAATGCCTTCAAAGTGCATGGTTATTGCTCTTATTCTTATCTATAACATTTATAGATGCCTTTTAGAACCTAAAATTGCTATGAAGGTAATTTTAGACCCCAAAATGTGTGAAATTTAGCCAATACGATCATTCCAATTCAGTTCCACTTTCAAAAAAACATGGTGACCGTTAATGAATTATTTAATTAAAAATAACAATACATGAGCCGGCTAATTGTGGGTAATATATAAGCAACACGAAAATGCCAACAAAAAAGTCAACATCGGCATTGGCTGAAATACGACGTAAAAAGCGTTATTTCGTTTTTTTCAACGGTTTTTTCAAATTTTTCGAAATATCTAATATTTGTGGTGGTACACAAGTATTATAAATCGTTTTATTTCAGCCGTCTCTGAACCTATTTTGATCAAACAAAGATGATTTTGTCATTTAAATATTATGTTCTTTCAAATTTGACACTCAGTTTTTCATTATCTCACCAAAAATATATATTTTGTGTAGCGCCCTCTGCAACAGAACTCAACTATCCCTTTAACGTTCATATAAGTCTTTAGATTCATTTGAATTTTATGGCTGAATAATAGGCCTGACAAAAATATAGGAATAAATATTGCTTACGTTTTTTAACTGTACATTATGTTTCGCTCTCGATATGAGACATTGTATAATTAAATCATATTATTCACTAATAATATAATTATGGAATTTAAAAAGATCATATAAGGGTACTACTATCAATGCCATTTTCATTTTTATGTTTTTCACTGGCCAGCTGGTCTAGCAATCTATTCATGCTAAATTTATTCATATCCTGGAAGTCACTATGTAGTATTTGTGCTGACTGTCGCACCACTTGACAGTTGAATACCCTGACTGCTCGACGTCGCCAAGGACGTCCGACCATCCTGCGACCCAGTCTTCTTGTACTTAGCCTTGACGAAATCGTCGCTGCGACGCTGACCGGGCTTGACCTCATCGAAGTGGCAGTGCATCCATCGCACCCACTGCTCGCGGACCTCCTTCTGCCGGACGCAGAACATGAGGAAGACAAAGAACCCCTGGAGGGAGTTTAACACGAGGAAGAGGATGTTGAAGACAAGACGGGCACCACCGATGGCGAGGAAACCGAAAAACCATGTCAGACCGAGCAAGACAGAGATGGCGACGGCGTTCTGGACCCGTCGCCACATCTCACCGCGGCTGGCTTGGTTGGTCTTGTGGGCAGCGACGGACTTGCGGCATGACAAGCGTTGCATGACGATAGCAAAGATGATGAAGTTGGCGGCAAGTAAGAGAGCGACGATGAGTAAGACGCCGTAATACAGGGCTGGACCCGGTTTCACAAAGCAGCTGTTTAGCGAAGAGAGAAAAACACACCGTATTAAAGTTTTAGAACAGAGAGACCATCCGACCACGGTACTATTCTCTTTAACAAAATGACTCGACGACTTATCAGATTGATAATAATAATAATAATAATATACATATAATGATAGTGATAGCGATAACTCAACAAGAAGCAGATAAATCACAATTCATCATTAATTTGAAATAAATACGTGGGCCTATCAGGTTTCCATGAAAAGACGCAAAATAACGACCTTGTCAATATGGGTTTTCAACAACAACAAAACTCATCAACAATTTTATATACAATGCATGACTACTCGAGCCGACACAGTTTCCATGAATAATGCAAAATGGCGACAATTGGATACCCTTAATATGGGGTTTCAAAAATATGATTTTGCCTTTAGAACAGAATTACAATTTATGAGAAAATTTAAAGATTTAACTTACTAGGTCCCGTCTCCCAAGTAGAGGGAGCTATCGACCGCTACTGTTACGATACACACGAGAAGAGGCAAACCTGTATATAAAAGCAAAATACAATGTCAGAAAGACTTAAAAATAAGCTTGACACAAATATAACCAGTGACTTGTGTAAACAAATTAATATACATGCAGATGAAAGGATCCAATTTCCCGACTTCCCGGTGCCTGAATGTTGATTTCTTTTAAGATTTCTAAATTTTGCAAGCGCGTAAAAAATTGACACTTGTGAAGTTGTGACGGTGGCAAACTTTTTTTCTTCGTCAAATAGCTTAACACGCTTCCCACATATGAATGAGGAGGCGTTTGCCGGAGGTGATACAATTTCAGAATTATCGTTTTTTTTTTTTTTTCTTCAAAATTATCGGGAGGTGAGATGCAGCCCCATCAGCCCCTGTTCATTAAGCACACTATATCATTTAACATTCATCATACTTTTATACGTCATAGGTTGTGATGGTCCAATGTAAACCTCACCAAATCATAATAAATCATAGGACCTATGATACAATGGAACGTAAGACTATTCCTAACTTCAGCCCCAAAACAAACACTTACCGTAACCTAAAACCCTACTCTCTCTAAAAATAAGAGTGAATTTTCAATCTATTTTCACTCTCTTGGGAGTGACGACACGTCAGGTATCACTTGTTTAGGAGTGAATATCGATTGATTTTCGAGTGCTCTCATAGAAAAGAGCGAATTTTAACTCTATTTTCACTACATTTTCACTCTCCAGAGGAGTGACGTCAGTGATCACTCGATTTTTTTTTAGAGAGATATTGCAACTCTAACTTTAACCCGACATCCCTAATCAAATAAGGGCGGGATCATTTTCGCTGGGGCAGTGACCACTAAGTTACATGTCCTTTAACATTTGATAATAATAATGATAATTTTGTTTACACAGGGAAGTTTTATCAGTGTCGATGCTGTTCTTCTTGAGGGTCGTGTATAACTGTTAACTTATTACCCCCCCCCCCACCACCAATTGCTAGGTACTCCTTTACACCTGAATGGAGAGTGGCAAGTATGGGTTAGTGAATTGAACCCTAACCCTAGGATTGCGAGTCAAGTAAACAACCCTCTATACCACGACACCTCCACATAATTTCTTAGTAGACTGAGACACTCACCATAAGCAAAAAGCGCGGCCTTGACCATAAAATGAGACACGGTGGCGTCTAAGACCTTGACGAAGAGGAGGTACATATTGATAGCTTCCACCAACATCCACGACATCGACGACAGCAGAAAGAAATGGATGAGAAAACCGACGACCACGCAACCCGCAGTCGGGTAACGGCGGTCGATACCGATGACGAACACGAGATAGAGCCCGAGGAGCGTGAAGCAAAGGTTAATCAGGATCCGCTGAGGTTGCTTCGAGCGTAGTTTTCTGTTTATATTGAAAAAGGTGATCAAATTCGATTATCAAATTTGATTATCAATATTCGTTTATAGTTTGTAGAATGATACCATGTAAGGCTTGGGGATTTGAAACAACCCCACTGGATTTTTAACATATATTTCTGGGAGCTGCTCTAGAATTTTGTCCAGTTCCGAAAAGTTTCACAAGCGAAATATTATGATTATCAAGCGAAAAAGGGCTGTCTGATTTCCTCCAATTAACGTAGACTTACATCCATCAATTGTATTTCTTGATTATTAATGAGATGGTATAATGCGTTTTCACAAGTGGTTTTGACCTACAAATGCAACATTTTAAAGTCGCAAAATATTTACAACTTGAAAATTGCATATGATATTTAGCGTCAAAAGGGCCAGACTCGACTAGCACAAGTTCTTCTTTCTGTCACCGCTATCAACTATTACTTGTACTTTTGTCAATTCCTGCCGAATTGTGTTTGTAGAATTACCATCATTTTTGCTTACGATAATAATGATATTAATGAAAATCAATCACAATTATTAACTCATATAAAATCATTTGAATGAGTAACTTATTCCACAAAAGTATCATCATTTCCTGAGCAATAGTAGGCCTATCTCTTTTTTCATAGCTATATCCATTCCTATCCATTTACATGACGACAGATTGGTTAAATACTCTTTGAAACTTTATATTTGATATAAATAATGCTCTGATTTAAAGAACATTGTTAAAAAAAACGCTGCGAACTCATTCTTAATCTGTTCTCAAGCTCTCCAATTAATCAAAGATTACACAAACATGTAAAATATTGACGTTTGATGAGACACAGGGGATATTAGGAAATATCACTTACTTCATGCTCAGATAGGTAACAAGTGTGATTACGAGGCATATGATGGAGATGATACAGCCGATCATACCCAACACATCCAAAGCGTAGAGGCCTACATCTCCAGATACATCCTACAACATAACGAAGGAAGCATTACAGAAGAGGGAGAGAGGGGAGGGTGGGAGAAGGGAGGGAGGGAGAGAAAGGGAGAGAGAGAGAGAGAGAGAGAGAGAGAGATGTAATCACCTAAAAGTATGAATACATGTATACGGGTATATTAAATGAATGATGCATTTAATATTGAATATTTTACAGAGCTCACATCTACCACGTACTGTACGCAAGCCACTCCAATATTACCCCAGCTCGAACAAGGCGAGACCTGTCGATTCGGATGTATTCAAGGAATTCATTCCATTCCGATACTCATTTAACACCTGGGTGAAGAGTGGCAAATAAAGATTATTTTATGTCTATATTGCAAAAGAACAATAGTGCCGCACGATGGCTCGAACCCACGACCTTTGTATCTCTAGTCAAATGTTTAAACCATTGGCTACGCCGCCTCTGTCTTCGACCTGTCTTAAAGGGATTGTTGAGTTTTGGTATAGAGGGCGCTACACATTTTTGTTTGTGAGACAATGAAAAACTGAGTGTCAGATTTGAAAGAGCATACAATTTAAATGAAAAATTCATCTTTGTTTTTATCAAAAATCGGTTCAGAGACGGCTGAAATATCCATATATATAATCATTTTCAATATTTGAGGTGCCCCACAAATATTCGATAATTTTGAACCAGCCGTTGAAAAAGCGAAATCGCGCCTTATACGTTTTATTCCAGCCGATGCTAATGTTGGCATTTTGTTGGCTTTTTCGTGTTGGTTTTAATACCCACAGCCAGCCGGCCCGTGTATTGTTATTATTAATTATTTAATTAATTAACAGTCACCGTATTTTTTTTAAGTGGAGCTGAATTGTTCACATTTTGGCGTCTAAAATCACCTTCTTAGCAATTTTGATCCTAAAAGAGCACTAGAAATGTCATAAATAACAATTAAAGCAATAACCATTCACTATGGAGGCATTTGTGGTCTTAGCAAGAACTCAACTGTCCCTTTAAGATCGAATTTCACTCTCTAGTGGAGATAATGTTTGATTCTCTACCGCTGTAATAACCTTGAAATCTGCACCTTGCAAATCCACATATGGCAGAGAGATACAACAGTAAAAGGGATAGTAATAACCGCGATATTTCATGGTATACAATACGATAGCTTTTTTAATACCGAGAAATATCCACAGTGACACTTTTAGGAAGATAGCTGACTATTTTCCCCAAATATTTTCCATGTGTCCTATTATGTGTTTTTTTGTTTAATGAAATTAAATGAAATGAGAAGAAATAATAATGTACCAGTAAAACGGCAAAGCTTGTCAGGTGATCACAAAGACATCGTATCCTATTGATGTCGGGGTTGTCTTCTCGTCGACATCCTTTTGACGACTATCGGCCACCTTGATCCATCTTATCCCAGAACACACACGTTCTGTTATCCACCGCCTCACTGTCTCGAGTCACCTGTATGGAGCAGAACGAAGCAGACACACAATACAGTGGCGGATCAAGATTTTTTGTTTAAGGGGTTTAAAAAATATACAGTAATTTTAGGGGGCACTTTTTGTTATTGGGTTTCTCTATGGTTCCCTAAACCCACCATCATGCCACATGCCGACATTGATTTGTTGCATGTATTTTAGGTTGACAATAGGCACATGTATCAACAATTAAGATCAGGCTCATGATCATAACAAATTCCTAAACATGGGGTATGATTTTGTGCAGCAATATCCCTAAAAGTGCCCCACTTTTCAGATCTTGGATGGTTTTAAACATCGCTTACTATTTTCTTCAGGATAATATCTCACCCATAATCTCGCTAAAGTAAAAATTCCAGATGCAAAATCCCGCAAAAATCATTGAAATCCTTTCGCTTTTTAATCCAAATATTTTATTCTGATTCTACTCATTAAAAGTGTATCCTTATGCGCAATTAAAAGCCCTCGCCGACGGTCGCACAGATTTATCAATTAATTTGAGCTCCGCTTCTGACTAATTTATAAACGGGTAATCCCCCCCCCCCTCCTCAAGCGTACGCAAATTAAATCTGTGTAGAATTGCGTAGGGTGGCGTACCTACTACGCCGAAATTAGGCTGCATATTCATGAAAAAATGTTGCTTCGGCGTAGTCCCTGCGTAGGATATGCGTGGGCTAAAGTACGATTGCGTATGGTAACGTACCATGTGCATAGGCACCGCGTACCTACGGCGTATGCAATTGACGTAGTGTTGCGTACGCTTACGAAGGCCTAGCGTAAAGGGTACCTAGGTTTGCTTACGGTTGTGTACTGTTGCTTACTGTGTGCGCAAGCGCCGTGTGCAAAGCAATAGACGCTCGTAGGATCTAGGACGCCTTTATACGCTCTTACTACTTTGTTGAACTGGCGAAGGGTAGCGGCTAGTGTCTACGCCGGAAGTACACGAACAATTTTTTTGCGTCGATCTCGCGTACCCTTTGAGTCCTTCAGCGTGTAGTTACGTAGGTCATCGTAGGGCAGCTTAGGGAAGCGTACGCTACGCAACTCTACGTATGGCCCGGTGTGAAAGGGCTTTTACAATAAACTAAGGATCACAACTTAGCTCATGCCACAACTTCCGGGTACAACTTTCTGAAAGCAGCATGCACATGGAATACGGCAAACCTTTAACATGGGTTGCGTTTAGAACGGAAGTCCCTAATAATGGGTACCATTTTCAGCCCAAATGACCCTTACAAATGGGTATGAGTTTAGATGCTTCAGCCGCATACCCCCGTCTAAAGCGAATCTGAAAGCTCGCAGTCTTGCCGCTGTTCTTTTTAATAAATAAAACGAACTCACATTTAGTTCAAGGAAGGCTGTCTCCACTTCACCACCCTGCGGCAAACCTTGAATGACCGCACCCTCCACGGTCGCTGATATGACACGAGTGCCGACCGTTAGTCGACGACCACCGCCGAGATCGTATTCTTGGTCTGGACTTAAGAAGAGCTTACTGGTCTGGAATATGAAGAAAGTCACTGGAACAGTTCCATTTTCTGTATGGTAGAGAAGATTGGAGAAGAATTGCTTTTAAGGGATTGTCAAGAAGTGGTGTTCGGAAAATTCTAACTGGTGAATTTTTATATTGGTCAAATGGTGACACGTTTTTTCCATTATCTCAGATATCAAAATTACTGACCAATCTAACGTTTTGGGGGTCAAATATACAGTTCTCTTATTCTCACCATAGTACGACGTATGTTGTTGTCGCTGATGTTGTTGTTATTGTTACTGATGTTCAGGCAGTAGACCTGACAATATCACTATTACTTATCAAAATACAAGTTAACATTACAGGAACGTGTGTTGCTAGATGTATCCGCTCTTTTAATACTGCTCGCTAACAACCTAAGCCTCATATTTCTGAATGATTGCAAATAGATTCAATAATGTTCATTGGATCGAACTGAAGGAAACAAAATTTAAAGTCCACGACTGTAGTTCACACTATAGTTTGATCAGTTGAATTACGCAATTGTATTTAATGTTTGGGTTTTAACATGTAGTGTTTCGCACCTAATAAATATGGAGGCAACAGTTCAAGAATATCTGGTGGCAAAACAATGGATGCATCGATTGTTGTCTTTGGAATGTTGTCCGGGTTGAAGTACACCATCGTTTTATTTTCATTCAGCTCGTTGAGCACGTCACTTTTCTCTTCACTGTCCGGCGATGCCAGGGTAGCGAACCCTAAACCTTCCATCAGACTGGCCTTCGGAAGCTGGAGGGCCACCACAGCTACGCTCCTTCCGATGATGGTGAGGTTGTTGCCGTCGCCCTGGGTCTGGAAGAGGGTGATCTGTTGCTCCAAGAAGTCGAGAATCCTCGTCGGAGCTTCGAAGTCGACGGCGTTAACGAACTCCTCTTCGGGAGAACTGAGAGCGTTGTCAACGATCCGGAGGGTATTGTTGGTGACCTGGTAGAAAACAATTAATTAATTAATTTTTCCTATATAACCCGAAATGTATGAATATAAATACATCATCAAAGGGCACTAGCGCTGGTTGGAAACCTCACAGTATTAATCATACACTGTTAAAACAAGTATTAAAAAACTGCGGGTTAAAAAATTGTTGATTAAAAAACGCTCAACGTTGGTTAAAAATGTAGTGTTGATTAAAATTTACTTTTAATCTTGCGTTGGTTAAAAACAGTGTTGATCAAAATTATTCCTTTTAACCTATGTTGGTTAAGTCTAAGTCGTTGGCAAAAATTGTAACCCAGCATGGATTAAAAACAAAATTCCGACAGTAATGAAAGCCCCCTTCCGGTTAAAGTTTAATCAATGTTGATTAAAGTACTGGTCACGTGACCCAACGGAACGATATCGAAGCGCGTAGCTAGCGATCGCTCGACATACAAATAAAGTACATGCAAAGTACATGCAGTTTACGCGTGCGACAAAATTAACAATGGAGGTTGTCGCGAGGACCTGAGAAATGGGAGTTTGGACGGTCTTATCTCCGTGTTTTCAGGTAAGAAATTATTTTAATATTATCATCATCAATTCTAAGATTGTAAGGAAGAAGTGAAATAAGGTTCTTGCTCAAATCAAAAACGATTTGTGTCCCCTAGGCTGTACGTAGCTCAACCAATAAGTAACATTTTACTTGCACCGTGCACCTGGCTAACGTAAGCGCATACACACACACACACACACACTCATCAGTCTGCAAGAATCTTCAACCGTGAAGGAGGCAGACCCAATTAAAGAAGGAGAGTGTAGGCCTATTACGGATCACCTACCCAAATTGCATGCATGAATAATAATCTTATTTTTATAAATCTAATTGTATCTAATTGTTTAAAACAATTAAATATAAAACTAGACATATAATACTTGTTTGGAACAAGTATAGGTGGGCTGGTCAACTAACATTTGAGACAAAATAGAGCAAAAATAAGCGACATACTGCTTACAAATTCTTAAAAGACAATATCATGTAGATTCATAACGTGAACTAAATTCACCTTCTATAGGCATAACACGCAAATTATGAAGTTTTTGACATGAGGCCTTTAATCAAAATTTTCACTATGATGACGTCATCAAAATGAAAAATGGTTATTATTGTGCTTGTAGAGAATTGTCTTAGCTACAACATATCGAAATTTTGAAGAAAATTGGTCAATATTTACAGAGATACAATCAATTTTACATAAATATGCTGACGTCATAATATGCAAATTCGTATTTTGAGTTCCAAGGCCATTGTGATGATGTCACGATACACTTAATGGCCAAATGAGACATGGAATCATATCTTCGACTCATACTCTTATCTAAATATGAAAAAAATTGAAGGTCACGGTTCATTCCAAAGAGCTATAATGGATTTTGTATAGGCATGTTTTTGCCCATATATGCTATGTATTAAAAGAGCTCGCGCGCACTGACATTTATCTTGAATTTACGCTCATCTTGTTAATAATGGTCATAAAGAGATAAACATGGAATCAAATTCCTTGAAAAAATATGAGAAATATCATGAAAGAAAAAAAAAATGGCGATTCTATGGTTTTTAATGGTGTTACGCGCGAAAACGCGCGCGCATGCTTGTACGCGCGATTTTTTATAAAATGCTTAAAATGACCTGAAACGTATGCAAAATAAATTTGAGACAATTTTGAGCATTAAACATTTTTGCGCGCGCATTGACGCGCGGACGTACGCGCACGCGCGCGTTTTTTGACCTGAAATTGACCGGACTGATATTGACCTTGATCATGATAAATATGAATGAGAAATTACTTTTGGTTATGAAGATATGAACAAGAGTTGATTTTCAGAAAATTTCACAAAATGGCGCCTAGATGACGTCATCAGTCAAGGTCAAGGTTGAAAACGTTATTGTGATTTCTCTATATGCCTATACATATGTGTGCCAAATTTCAAGTTATTTGATTGATCCATTTTCAAGTTATCTTGTGAACAAAAAAGTGGCGAGAATTAAGAAAAATAAATAAATAACTAGACATATAATACTTGTTTGGAACAAGTATAGGTGGGCTGGTCAACTAAAATTTGAGACAAAATAGAGCAAAAATAAGCGACATACTGCTTACAAATTCTTAAAAAACAATATCATGTAGATTCATAACGTGAACTAAATTCAACTTCTATAGGCATAACACGCAAATTATGAAGTTTTTGACATGAGGCCTTTAATCAAAATTTTCACTATGATGACGTCATCAAAATGAAAAGAGGTTATTACTGCGCTTGTAGAGAATTGTCTTAGCTACAACATATCGAAATTTTAAAGAAAATTGATCAATATTTACAGAGATACAATAAATTTTACATAAATATGCTGACGTCATAATATGCAAATTCGTATTTTGAGTTCCAAGGCCATTGTGATGATGTCACGATACACTTAATGGCCAAATGAGACATGGAATCATATTTCCGACTCATACTCTATCTTAATATGAAAAAAAATTGAGGATCCCGGTGCATTCCAAAGAGCTATAACGGATTTTGTATAGGCATGTTTTTGCCCATATATGCTATGTATTAAAAGACCTCGCGCGCACTGACATTTATCTTGAATTTACGCTCATCTTGTTAATAATGGTCATAAAGAGATAAACATGGAATCAAATTCCTTGAAAAAATATGAGAAATATCATGAAAGAAAAAAAAATGGCGATTCTATGTTTTTTAATGGTGTTACGCGCGAAAACGCGCGCGCATGCTCTTACGCGCGATTTTTTATAAAATGCTTAAAATGACCTGAAACGTATGCAAAATAAATTTGAGACGATTTTGAGCATTTAAAAATTTTGCGCGCGCATTGACGCGCGGACGTACGCGCACGCGCGCGTTTTTTGACCTGAAATTGACTGGACTGATATTGACCTTGATCATAATAAATATGAATGAGAAATACCTTTTGGTTAGGAAGATATGATCATGAGTTTATTTTCAGAAAATTTCACAAAATGGCGCCTAGATGACGTCATCAGTCAAGGTCAAGGTTGAAAACCTTACTGTGTTTTTTCCATATGCCTATACATATGTGTGCCAAATTTCAAGTTATTTGATTGATCCATTTTCAAGTTATCTTGCTAACAAAAAAGTGGCGAGAATTAAGAAAAATAAATAAATAAAAACTAGACATATAATACTTGTTTGGAACAAGTATAGGTGGGCTGGTCAACTAAAATTTGAGACAAAATAGAGCAAAAATAAGCGACATACTGCTTACAAATCCTTAAAAGACAATATCATGTAGATTCATAACGTGAACTAAATTCACCTTCTATAGGCATAACACGCAAATTATGAAGTTTTTGACATGAGGCCTTTAATCAAAATTTTCACTATGATGACGTCATCAAAATGAAAAATGGTTATTATTGCGCTTGTAGAGAATTGTCTTAGCTACAACATATCGAAATTTTGAAGAAAACTGATCAATATTTACAGAGATACAATCAATTTTACATAAATATGCTGACGTCATAATATGCAAATTCGTATTTTGAGTTCCAAGGCCATTGTGATGATGTCACGATACACTTAATGGCCAAATGAGACATGGAATCATATTTCCGACTCATACTCTATCTTAATATGAAAAAAAATTGAGGATCCCGGTGCATTCCAAAGAGCTATAACGGATTTTGTATAGGCATGTTTTTGCCCATATATGCTATGTATTAAAAGACCTCGCGCGCACTGACATTTATCTTGAATTTACGCTCATCTTGTTAATAATGGTCATAAAGAGATAAACATGGTATCAAATTCCTTGAAAAAATATGAGAAATATCATGAAAGAAAAAAAAATGGCGATTCTATGTTTTGTAGTGGTGTTACGCGCGAAAACGCACGCGCATGCTCGTACGCGCGATTTTTTATAAAATGCTTAATATGACCTGAAACGTATGCAAAATAAATTTGAGACGATTTTGAGCATTTAAAAATTTTGCGCGCGCACTGACGCGCGGACGTACGCGCACGCGCGCGTTTTTTGACCTGAAATTAACCGGACTGATATTAACCTTAATCATGATAAATATGAATGAAAAATACCTTTTGGTTATGAAGATATGATCATGAGATGATTTTCAGAAAATTTCACAAAATGGCGCCTAGATGACGTCATCAGTCAAGGTCAAGGTTGAAAACCTTACCGTGTCTTGTCCATATGCCTATACATATGTGTGTCAAATATCAAAGCATTTGATTGAACCATTTCAAAGTTATCTTGCTAACAAAAAAGTGGCAAGAATTAAGAAAAATAAATAAATAACTAGACATATAATACTTGTTTGGAACAAGTATAGGTGGGCTGGTCAACTAACATTTGAGACAAAATAGAGCAAAAATAAGCGACATACTGCTTACAAATTCTTAAAAAACACTATCAAGTAGATTCATAACGTGAACTAAATTCACCTTCTATAGGCATAACACGCAAATTATGTAGTTTTTGACATGAGGCCTTTAATCAAAATTTTCACTCTGATGACGTCATCAAAATGAAAAATGGTTATTATTGCGCTTGTAGAGAATTGTCTTAGCTACAACATATCGAAATTTTGAAGAAAATTGATCAATATTTACAGAGATACAATCAATTTTACATAAATATGCTGACGTCATAATATGCAAATTCGTATTTTGAGTTCCAAGGCCATTGTGATGATGTCACGATACACTTCATGGCCAAATGAGACATGGAATCATATTTCCGACTCATACTCTATCTTAATATGAAAAAAAATTGAGGATCCCGGTGCATTCCAAAGAGCTATAACGGATTTTGTATAGGCATGTTTTTGCCCATGTATGCTATGTATTACAAGAGCTCGCGCGCACTGACATTTATCTTGAATTTACGCTCATCTTGTTAATAATGGTCATAAAGAGATAAACATGGTATCAAATTCCTTGAAAAAATATGAGAAATATCATGAAAGAAAAAAAAATGGCGATTCTATGTTTTTTAATGGTGTTACGCGCGAAAACGCGCGCGCATGCTCGTACGCACGATTTTTTATAAAATGCTTAATATGACCTGAAACGTATGCAAAATAAATTTAAGACGATTTTGAGCATTTAAAAATTTTGCGCGCGCACTGACGCGCGGACGTACGCGCACGCGCGCGTTTTTTGACCTGAAATTAACCGGACTGATATTAACCTTAATCATGATAAATATGAATGAAAAATACCTTTTGGTTATGAAGATATGATCATGAGATGATTTTCAGAAAATTTCACAAAATGGCGCCTAGATGACGTCATCAGTCAAGGTCAAGGTTGAAAACCTTACCGTGTCTTGTCCATATGCCTATACATATGTGTGTCAAATATCAAAGCATTTGATTGAACCATTTCAAAGTTATCTTGCTAACAAAAAAGTGGCAAGAATTAAGAAAAATAAATAAATAATAAATAATAAATAAATAAATAAAGGCAATTTTAACAAAAATATAAGGTGGTCTGTATTAGATACAGCCCACCTGATAATAATAAAGGCAATTTTAACAAAAATATAAGGTGGTCTGTATGATATACAGCCCACCTGATAAGATGTCATCATAAAGTGAAACGTCTTCATGCATGCAATTTGGGTACGTCATCCGTTACACTTACTGGCTGAGCTACAACCTACGGGCCGGGACACAAAGCGTTTTTAATTTGAGCAAGAACCTTCACTTCTTCCTTCCAATCTTAGCATTGATGATAATCATATTAAACCATTTCTTACCTGCAATCACGAGGATAAGACCTCCAAACCCCTGTAAGTTTAACCAACAGTGGTTATAACTGTAACCAACAACCCACTAAAGTTTAACCAACATCGTGTGAATAAAAAAATAATTAACCTACAATGGTTACAATTTTAACCAACGGCCCATGTAAGTTTAACCAACAACATGTGAATCAGCCCCGAACAAAGCATAAATAACCAAAAAAAGATTAAAGTTTTAATCAACAAATGGTTAAAGTTTAATCAACACCATTTTAACCAACATTGAGCAAATTTTTTTAACCAATAATTGATTAAAATTTGTAATCAACCACAGGTTAAATTTTAATCAACGGGCTGTTGGTTAAAGTTTAACCAACGATTGTGTGATTCACCTGGTAATCCGTGGTTGATTAAAATTTTAACCAACTTGATTAAAAATTGTAATACTTGTTTTAACAGTGTATTAAAGTGATTTGGACAGCCATTGATATACTACTTTTTAATTGGGGGTGGGATGTGTCGCAAAACATGGTATAAAGATTAATTCGTCCTTGTTTTCACGAAGTGACGGTAGTGAGGAAAATCGTAACGCAAAGTGAATGCAATTTTTTTTCACTACCGTCACTTCGTGAAAACAGCGACGAATTGGTAGACAAAGTCGGTCGTAAGAATGGTTTTCGCGATCATAAAGAGGCAGTTGCCGAGAAGCTAACTCCAGTTTGCCACTTTGCAAGTACATCTCTGAGGGATCTCAGAAGTATAGATATTAAAACCGTTCATTTGTTAATGTGTCATGATCAAAATAATTCATAATAATCATGAGAATAATTTCGTAAAGATGGTGTTCCCACGACAATTGATTGACAGTTAGTAATCGAATTCCTAAATTCGACCATGCATCAAATACAAAACCTAACTTACCCTTATCCTATAACCATTAACATAATCTCATTCTTATCGTAACCTATATGCAAGCCCTAAAAACCAACATATTTGATGTGGCCAAAAATTGATATGTCGGATCATGGAAAAATCTGTGTTATTACCTCTGTCGATGAGTTCCCGACGTTGACAATTTTCTCCAAAGCATCGGAGATGGCTCGGAGACCTTCCGCGTTGATATCGGCGACATTTGCGGTCGCTTCAGCAACGTCGTAAGAATATTCGGTCACATTCTCTGACGTCACAACTGCCTGTAATTGGATAGAAGCATTATAACTCAGAAACTGATTCATATCTTGCAAGAGGGCATAATTCCGAACAATAATGTTGGGAGCTATTTTTGTTGTGTACTTAAGGTATGCCACCAGTTGGGAAGGGGCAGGGGGGCAAGAGCAACGAATTGTGCATCCCCCCCCCCCCTTTCATTTGCCGCTGTTTACCATTCTTTTTCAACTACATAGAATACTTCGAGTACGTGTGCCACATAAATAAGTTCATTTTTGATGAAAAACGATGAAAATCATAATCATTTGCTGGGGCTTTGATGATGCCAAAATGCTATGATATAAGCAGCTCGATATTGGGACTGAAGGCATACTACACTACATCATTTTTAAGCCCAATAATCGCGCTACAAACGTATGTAAATCTGAATATGACAGAAAATAATCTATACAAATATGATAAGAAATTTCATACGACTTTTTTTACTAGAATTTTAGCGTTGACCCCATGGTGTATAGCTATTTAAGAATAAATAGATGATACTCGTTTTCTCTTTATCTTTGTCGCCCATTCGCTCTCTCACTCAACTCCACCCCTCTCTCTTTCTCTCGCTTTCTCTTCTTCTTCCTCTTCTTCTTCTTCTTCTTCTTCTTCTTCTTCTTCTTCTTCTTCTTCTTTTTCTTTTTCTTCTCCTCCTCCTCCTCCTTATACTTAATTTTCTTCCTCTTATGCTTCATTTAACACTACTACTACTAAATCACCCTGCATCTCAGTAGTAAATATCTGGCTATATGCAAATCATACAATGAGAGCGTTACATCTTAAGAAAATGAAATACTTAATAACTTAATTTCTTACCCTAGCAATGTTGTCTAAAACCTCATTAGTATCTTCTCCCACAAAGCAATCTAGGAACACGGGATCGTCCCAGACAGCTGCCGACAAGAGATCCCCACGACATGTCCGTCTAGCTCTGGGTAGGGGGGCTACAATTAATAAATATTTGTGTGTATGACTTTAAGTGACTAAGTTACCTTATCGAATGAGAAAAGTGAGAGAAAGAAAAGGGAAAATAGAAAATAAAGGAACAGGAACAAAAAATTGTAAAGAATATGATATGCACCACCTAAGTCGAATCCGACCTAACCCTACCAAGACACCACATCACTGTCCGAATATTAGTCCTTTCAAAAGCCTAAGGGGCTGCAACCCCCTCCTTCGCCTTATATGCCCATGCCTTGAGGCTTTCTTCAAATTATATAGATTAATTTTTTAGAAATTTCATTAAATATCCCAAGATACTATCTATGATGTTATCAGGGATGTAGCTAGAGGGGTACGGTGTCACATGAAAAAAAATGGATGCCAGGACTCCATTTCAGGCCCTCATCGATGGCCTTGTTACGTACTGTGTCGGCCATCCACCGAGTAAGGCCGATCGATGCCACCCCTCCCCCTCATTATACCAGTGCCCCCTCAATGGCTAACCCATATAGTCATCACTGATTGTCGACTTACTGTTGTTACTGTATTCACTACACCGTTCTTGGCTGTCAGCGGTCTGGTCCAGAGGTGTAGCGGGAAAGTTCAGGGTTCCAAAGGTACCAGTGACTACCGATTCCAGACAGGATGCTAAGCATTTCATTCAGAAAAGGAGAAAGGGTTCATTTACTTGGGATAAAATGATTGGATTTACTTGAGGTAAATTGATTGGATTTACTTGAGGTAAATTGATGAAACTGATTCGTTGGAATAACTCAAAAGAACATTCAGCAGCAGTTATTTTGGGAGTAAGCTGTGTCCCAACACTACTTCAATGTTTCTTATTTCAACATTCTTTGCACCCGAGTCGTCATTTCGAAGGCAATTAGCCCATATACGCCGGAAATACAACGTTTTGTTAGTACTGCTAATTTTGCCTTCACTTTTTGTACAATGTTACTCTCACATCGTGCGTCAAACACAAGACCGCGCCAGTTGCTGACGCAGTCCTACGTCAGATAAATTACGCCTCGTGTGCAACGGAAAAACACCTTACTATTTTGATGTGTCCAGATATCTAATGAATATAAGTCTAATGATAACGTTTGTGTCATTCATTTACTCATTCTGATCTTCAATAGGGATACCAAATATTTTTCATCTCTCAGTTTGTTTACTATTTTATATTTTGAGAAGTAAAATATCAAATCAGCTTAGACTAGTTAGGTTCTTGTTATTCTATCTACTATAATCAAAGCAATCTGACGACAATTTCAATTGAATTTTAATCAGGAGTTCAACGTTTCTCTATTGATGCGTTACGTTTATATGCTCTTGCATTTTAAACGTCTGCTGAGATCCATTAGGGCATTATGTTTCACAAATTTGCATTGAGTTAATGCCCTTTTGAGAAACGCTTTAAACGATTTGAACTGCGTACATGCACTGCTCACGACGATGCTCCCAGGTACGATGGATGAGCTACTGCTTTGACCGTCTCCAAAGGGCAGGGCAAGGGAAAACTCGAGGAGGGATGCAATTGCGTTCACAATCGTATTCACGCTGTCGTTCCACATGCTGCTGTTGAAGTTGATGACGTAGTCGACGATCGTGCTGCCGTTGCGTGTGTTTACGATGGTGGGGAACTCGTTGCTCTCTATGTCATCGAGCAAGGACCTGGATATCAGAACGCCCTCGTCATTAAAAAAGGCATCCTGTAACTGAAATGGAATGAGAAATTGGATTTTAACATATTGTTACTATCATCATCATCTTCTTCTTCTTTTAATCATTCCTATTATTACTATTATTGTCACCGTCGTTATTACTATTATCATATTGTCTTTACAGAATGTCTTCCAATCAAGATTCTCACTGTAATCGTAATTAACACAACTCAAAAGGAATATGTGAAATGTAAGTTTCTCATTGTTAGTGGTCTTTACTCTTCAGAAAAGCGCTTGATCTTGAAGTATAATACCCGTCGCACGAGATTCGTATGCGTTATTACCTACGCTAATTAAGCCTACGGACAGTGGTAAAGACAATTATTATTTAGTCCATATGCCAGTAATTCAGAGAGCAGTGTATGTACTGCTCATATAACATTCACTTTTTGAATGACATCACTTTTAAATGGCTCGTCGCATGCAAACCGCACACCAGTTACTGAAGTTCGGGACGATTCATTTCAGTGGCGTATCTAAATTGGGGGGGGGGCGGCTCCGGGTCTGTGGCAAAAAAATATCTAGGCTCTATATTATTTGCGTGAGAGGGTAAGAGCGCGTAATCTCTTCATTATTTGTAAATGATGATGTTGATTGACGACAACAACAGCACACTTAATTCATACTTTTCGGCGAGCAAGCCAAGCGAGAAAATTAAATGTTTGGTGTTTGAAAATGCACTTACTGGTTGTCTGAACCTGGGAGCAAACTCAGAAAATGTTTCAGAGTTCTCAAAGTCAATATAGTCGATGTCGAACGTCACTGAAAAGGCAATCGTTGCCACTCCTAAAACAGAGATAATGAGAAATTGAGAGAAATTAGGGCGAAACTGTGTGCGTGTGTGTTAAGCGAGAGGTAAAGAGGGAGAGACTGTATCACATAAACAAGCACAAAATATAGAAGAGTTTGTTTGGCACCCGGGAACTAGTGTAGGCATATGCATGAATATTTTGAATACTTATCTTGAATTACATGTATTCCCGCAGTATTTGTAACGAAGAAAACCAATGAAATCAAGCAAACATGTTAAGATGAAGGATCATAATTTCAATCTGTTCCTATCAAATCAGCTGAAATTAATTTAACCATATGTTTATCTTTACTCTCGAAGAAAGTGCTTAAATTTGATTAGATTATTTGAAGAGAGAATCGATGACGTCGATTTATTTTGGATCACATCATTTTTGCATGAAAATTGCACTTACTGTAACGTTTTGTGGGGACTTGAAATATGTGCGATTCTTTATTCAAACATCTAAAAATTCAGCCACAGCAGTGTGAGCGTAGGGGATATGACATTATACCTTTCTCCCAATGAGTCCTACGCAATCAACAAGGTAAATTCCATTGACTGTAAAATTGAAAGCAAACCTACAAGGCGGTCCACGACCGTAGGTAATGTGACATCCTGAATCTCTCCTAAAAAGTCCCAATCATCAAGATCAATCTCAAATTCACTGCTAGCACCTATGCAAGGAGGCGGGTTCATACAGATAGGAGGTGGTTAATCTGCTCTGAAAAAAGTGGCAAAATTGAATGGGATGGGTACCCTGTGCTTCACATTTTCAGGAAATTTAGTTCACAATCACGATGCCATTACTTTCGAGAATAAGGTCATCTGTATCGTCTGAAGGTAACTTTAACTTTCTAATCATTGTACAAATCACAATGACTATTTGGAGTACATCTATCCCTCGATCCCCTTTGCCAATCCAAATTTTAAAAAATAATGCGCAAAGTTTTGTCACGGCTGTTATTGAGGTCGACCGCGCAATGTATATACCCAGGAACCCTTCTTACCCTTAACAGCCAGGAGAACAGGAGCGGTAGCGACTGTTTCATCGCGGTAAGCCCCGCCACCATACCCCTCGCAGTGGTAATAACCCATGTCACTAGCGGTGAACGGTTGGAAGCGTAGAAACGGCGACGGGGATTCGTAAGGGGTCCTCAATCCACGACTGGAAGTGCGCAACCATTGGCGACGTACAGCGCCTTCTATTGGACAGGGGATATCGTAGTTTTTGGAAAACTGCAGAAGGGGAACGGACACTTCATTGGTGACAACAGGCTCTATCGAGAGAGATGAGGTAAAAATGAGAAATCGTTAGAGATAAGTGAATTTCGGATTTCGATTAATTTAAGATGGATAAACAGTCATTTTGATAATAAATTTAAGAGCTGGGAGAATAGGAAGAATCACAAATTACGATCATTCACCTGATCGAACTTCAGTCAACTTCGGATTATTTGACCATAAAAGAGTTCTTCAATAAATAAAGGTACTTCAATTTGAAGAAAAACGATGAACTGACAATTGTATGCATAATACTTTGAAATCAATTAAAATACAAACTGAGGGCATTAGTCAAATCCAAAAAACATATTAATGTTTGCGCCTTAAGCTTTTGCCAATCGGGCGTACAAGGACCTGCACTTGGCAAATTACGAATTAATGTAGGTTTTAAATAATTGGAGACTCTACAGGATGTTCTCTAAAAGATTTCCATAAAAGTTGCCATTTTGGGGAATGTATTTTGACTTACGGGCATCACCAATACGTAGGCATGCTTCGTAGGTGCCGAATGATAAAGAAGCATCTTCTGCACACCCCAACCCGACGAACTCTTCCTCCATGGCGGCCCACGTATCCAGCTGATCGTAGCACGACGCGTTGTCAGTAGGGTTCAATGGAGGCGACAGAGGACACTGGATGTATGAGAGTGGTCCTTGCAATCCGTCGTTAAATGGAAGATACAGAGGTGTGTTATCTAAATTGAGCAGGTTGATGAAAAGAGGTGTGGACTGCGAAACGAAGACAGGCGGTGAGAATTCTACAGTGATGCCACCCTGGTCGAGAGTGACGTTGCGATAATCTCTTTCGTAGAGAATCTTGAAGAGATCACGCTTTCTACGCGATTCTACACGTTGTAATACCGGCTCGGTTGTGACAGTAATCCGGAACGTAAAGACGGAAGGAATTACCCCGAGCTCTGGGAGCTCTGAGTTAGTGTTGAACAACTCCAGCGGCAAGAACTGTAAGATGCCGTCTTGAAAGACGTTGAGTGAAAAGTAAGACCAGCCGATATTCCCTTCAACCGGTAATTGAAGAACGGATGGACATTCCGTCAGCTGGTTCTGCTGGAGGTCCACAAGTGCATCCTCTAAACCAGGACATCGGTAATCTAGGATTCACGATAAAAGACAGGATGCATTAATAAACAAGATCACAATTCTGAACCAGCTGCCACGGAATAGCGCAGTTCAACGTACGTGCATATACTATTACTATATACGGCATACTGTATACTACTTAGTACTATTTAAAGGTGGTCAGGCTGTATTAATAAATCTCATGTTGAATTTATTCGTATACGCTATAGACATATGGTTGAAATGGAACACTGTAAACATATTGGGTAACAATTGCTTTGACAATCACGTTTGATTCTTTTTCCTAGAAACTGAGTAAAAATTGCCCATGATTGGCCTATAATTGCCTCAAAGTTGGTCTGACACCTATTCTGTTAAACAATGTTCGTGTAATATTTTTTACAATGTCAATGTATTTATCCAGTTTCTCTTTGATACTATAGTATAGGATTTCCCGGCCAAATTCGCGAGTTTGTCATTCAAATTAATTTGTCTTGCGTTCAAATTCGACGGTTTTAGTGCAGTCAGGTATATCTCGGGTTTATATTCCCTTTTCTAGTTTTCAAATCTATGGAATTTTCGTTAGAATCTACGTATGTTTCATTGAAACTAATGAACAATGTGCTTCTTTCGCTATTTGGTCATTCGATTTGGCGCAACACGATTTTCTGACAACGCGACGGTGTACTTCTAGCATTCTAATTCATTTGTAGCATTCAAATTAGCACTTTGTGCACTTAAATTGATGGTCAATATACATTTCTCGTTTATTATACACTTTTTATAGCTCATTCTTTTTCTTTCAAGATTGTTTTTTCATGTGTATTTCATCATATTTAATTTTCTTGCATTTATACACTTATACTTATTAGATTTATCTGATATTCGTCAGCATTTAAGTTTGATTGTTAAGAAGAAAAAAAAAACTTGCATCTACGGACCTGATGGTCTCAGTATATTTGTAAATGTTCATGTAAGGAAGTTGTTTGTCTTAATATGTTTCATCATAAGTTTATCATAATTTCATCATAATTTCATTATGGAAGAAGGGTACAATATTGTGACTGGGGTAGGGACTACAGTCAACAATTTGAACATGATTCATTATTTAGCCATGTCTTTAGCCATCGATCTGCTGGCGGGCAAGTAAACTATGAAACTCTTTAAGAAAAACAGAGGGGTGTGCTGGGTATAAGAGACGATTCGAATTACTTTTGTAAAATTCCGAGTCTACGGTAGTAAAAAGGGGGCGATTGAGGGTACCCCCACCTTTCCCGGGTATATGAACATGTCCGTGCAGAAATGCCATATCCCTTGATTTCGCCCCTTCTTTACTTTATGTCTGACTACACCCATCTGCATTGTCCTGAAAATAAATAAATGGAATAACAGCTTAGACCCCAAATGGCAAATCATGCATTTTAACCGCATTATTTAAAAACTGTAAATTGCAATTCTCCCCCCTAACATTCCTAACTTGAATAAAAATATGACGAATACGAATGACAGGTGTTAATTTGAATGATAAAAATGACGCTTCGACAAGTGAATATTAATTTGAATGCTAGTTGAGCAGTTTCTAAATTGAATGACAGATCTATGAAACCCTTCGACCAAAATCCTAAATTAAATACAAAAACTGGAAAATTGAATGATAATTGGCATGGCAAAGCCGATCTGCGCTAACTTAAATGCAAAGTAAATGAATTCGAATGACAAACACGCGAATTTGTCCGGGAAATCCTATATTAATGACTGCTTTGAGAAAAATAGTTGTTTTTATACGCTCAAGGGAAGGTTAGAATTGTGCTATTACCCGAGGCGTGCCGAGGGGAATAGCCCAATTGTAACCTTCCCGAGAGCGTATAAAAACAACTATTTCTCGAATATTAAAGCAGTCCTTAATACTTTTATATGCCGAAAAAAAATAGACTAAAAAATAAAAAAAAATATATTTTTTTTTTCGACGATGAGATTCAAACTCTTGCGTACAAATAAGTGATGCATCTAAAACCAGCGCCTCATACCACTCGGCCATCGCGCTATGTTACCATGCTTGGCAGTTTTGTACAATATATACATCAAAATGGATTGAAACCGGCTCTGCGTGATGAATGCTTCGCAAAAGCTTCATTAAACGGACCCCTTCTTTTACTTTTGCAATGCATATTGGCACGAAATTAGATCAAGATCTATCGGTAGATGTTGTTTTTTTGTTTTTGGAAGTTTATTTTCGTCTTCATGTAAACAATGCAAGATAAAATTGTCGGTAAGATCGATCGAGATTCAATTGTATTTTTTTTTTTATTTATGGTCAGTTTTTATTCTTTTCTCTCTTGAAACAAATTATAATCATAGTACAAATTACAATCATCATATGTAACGCTCACTGCAAATGTGATGACATTATAAATCAATATAAATTTTTGTCTTACAAACGGCTTCAAAGGAAACTTACATAGTTAGTTCCTATACATCATATTCGACACAAAAATTCATATTTTCAAAGAAAACATATGCAGTTGTATAATCAATTTTTTTTTTTTTAACAATGTATCAACTTATACTTCTTTTATACTGTTGTCCTGAGAGAAAAGTTTTCTCTTTTAGTTAACCCTACCCTACCCGACCTCTCCCTTATCCCCCTCCCCCCCCCCCCCTCTTAACCGGTGGACGACTGGCTCCGGGTTCCAATTGTTTGTCTAATACTCAGGTTATCCCATTTAGAAAAATGTATTGAAATTACCGACCGATTCTTCGCACACATACGGTATCCTCGATCGCTCAAACCATTTTTTAACATGTAAACCTATGGGGTAACCATGGAGACTGACCTATTTTCCCAATAACCATGGTTATTGGGAAAATAGGTCTGTTTTTACAGGAACAGTTAAAGTTTATGAATGCAATTTCGACCAATCAGATTGCTGGATTACTTAAGTGAGGTATATAAAGTATAATATTGATTTCTTCTTTTTTAAATGTATATAATTATGTCATGGTAGTATGTTTCATGTTTCAAGTTTTAACTTATTTTCTACGGACCTCTGCTGTGTGCAGTTGAGTCGGACATAAAGTCTTGAATTAAGTAGGAATACGCAGTAGCGTAGCATGGGTCCACGCATTGTGGGGGCACTGGCACGATGGGGGAGGGGCACTTGTCTATAATCTCGGAAAATCAAAGATGCGAATAAACAAGGCTATTGAATGGGGGAGGATTCGGAAGGGTCCTTTATTCTAATTTCCTTGTCGTGTTCCCATATTCATTGCTCTGTTTCTCGCCTTTGTCTTTATATTTGTTTCTGTCCTAATATGCGATGGGGGAGGGGGCACGTTACCCTTGACCCCCTGTAGGTACGTCACTGGAAAACTTAATGTAATCATACCAAGAAGTTAGTAACTTCTTGATCATACCTAGTGCTGTCACTTGTACCGTTGAAGTGGCTGTACCAGCAAGGTTTTCAGCAGTGCAGGTAAATCTGTCAGAACAGAAGGGAACAAATTTAGTAAGGTGAAGCTGCATTATGTAGGCTACTCACAAGCATTCACTCATTATTTGACGACAGTGGATTAACGATTATATACGGATGAATCCTATATTGTCATTACCATTTGATCATATTTCCTTTTGAATAAAAACCTTTTATTTAGGGTCAATGAACTACCAGGGAGATGTTAGCATTTATCATATTAACATGTCACAATACTATTCTACATTTTCCTCTCTCAACCCAGGTGAGGTAAATGAATGCCCGGTATAGGAAGAGATTCCTTGAATGCTTTAACGCCCTATCGTGACGGCTTGGCCAAAGCCAGGAATAATATCCATGGAGCTGCATAACTGGGCTAGCATTCGTGTACTGATACTTCGTACTAGAGTTGTATGATGTATAGTAACTAGGCTTTATGATTGTATTCATCAGTTCTTATGATGTATCATCTTTATAAAATATGTATGAAACACGATTGCAAAAAAAAAAATCGAGAAATTAACTCGGAGGAATTTCAATACCCTACTGAATATATAATATAAATCATGTTTGGATTAAGTATATTACGTTTCATTTCATTAGGTACAAAACAAGTTTGAGGACTGTTTGTTAATTTTCGAAAGTCTATGCGATTATGTTATGCATTTTCCTTACGTAATGTCGGTTCCGTTTGACAATGGGACTTGTTGCCTGGCTGATGGTGATAGACCCACTTCAGCCGGGACTACGACGGGTAACAAGGAGACTACAGGTGTTGGTTTCCCTCTGGCATCGCAGGAGATCAAGATGTTATCGCTTGGATAACCAGTTTGGTTTTCAGAGATGAAGACTATTTCTGGCGAAGCTGTGCGTGCAGGGATTGCAACAACAACAAAAAGCTCATTATATGAATATATTGAATCATTTTCTGTTCCATTTTTAAAAGAAACGCGTCCTTTTAATCTTCGGCTTTTTTTTTTTCTTCTTCATCTAGCATCATGGTATCGAGTCAGGTTATTTTGGCTTATGTGCAACATCGATTTAATAAATGAACAATTTTCAACAAATTTAACGATTACTTAACCAATGCTGGTAAATCCTTCGGAAATAATCGCATTAATCACCAACATACATCGGGTTGTTTATTGACTCAGCAGATTGCACATTTGATCAGCACATTAAAATCAAGCTATGGAAAATCAAAGTATTGCAAAACTAACATCTTTCCGAAGTAGGTCGATATAATTCCCATTTTATTTTATAAGGAGTAAAACTAAATAAATACGTACATATGCATTCGCCATACAGATAGGACACAAATTGCTTCCTTTCGAGAGGCTGACACTGCGTAGCATCGTTCTTTCCCAGGTAGGGCAATGATGCAGTTAGGCACTGTATACCACTGTCGTCAATTCCGGGGCATGGATCAACATATCTAAGGAGAAGAAAAAGAGGAGGAGATAGTATAGATTTGAAATTTGAGGAGGAAAATGAAGAGTACCTTGAGTATTTACTATACTGACAGTCGCGTCAAAACAGAGAAAGGCCTGCTATTATACTTACAATCTCATTCCAATATCACTAAATAGTACAGATTCCCTGGCGTAGGCAACTTCTCGTGGCGTTCTTTTATTTTAATACTATGAATGAGTAAGTTATGTCAGTGCAAATCTCATCTTCTATCTAGAAAATAATTCTGAAGTGGATATATTACGGCCAAGGCTCAGTGGAAATTGTTCAAGCGAATAACAATGTCCATGGCCTACTCTCCGCGGAGACATTTTAAAGATTTGCAACATTAAAAAGGGAGAACAAAAATGGGAACATTCGATAAAGCTACTCACCATTATTATCTCATTTCATTTTTCACAAAGAGAGTCAGAAGGTTGTTTGCATTTGCCAAATTTCTTAAAGTTAATTGTAAATTAAAATTCCAACTTATGTATGCATTCAAGCTCAAAGCGAGGATGCAACTGGGGCACGAAGCTTGGCATTGTTCAAAACTCACCTGCCCCAACAAAGAATGTACAGCCAGGGACCCGGTTTCGATTCCCTGCGGAGCAGTTTCTCGATTTTTGAAAAAAAAAATTAAAGAATGGGAGGACATAATAGGCCCATCAACACATCCCAAACACTGTTTTGAAAAGATTTTTTTACTATACATTTACACTACTGGAAAAACCCATTAAGAAACCGTCGAAGTTTGCTCATACCAACTTGTTGGTGAGTAGTATACGCATGCGCGCCACTCGTCAGTGCCGCGTGCCCTGTTAGCACGGAAGCGAGGAGAGTCACCTGAGCAAAAATCGGTATCTAAACCGAAGGTTGCATTTATACTGCAAAAACCGGTGAAACTTCAGCAGGCGTTTAAAAAGAAAACCCCAGAAGTGCATTTTCCGATTTCGATTTTTCGTCGTGTTTGCCGTAAAGCAACTACCAGCAATGCAACGAGCAATTATAACTTCAGATTCCTCTTTACATTCGCGACCCAAGACCAGTGCGAAAGAAGTGATGAATTTCAAGGGTAGTTGCTATGCAAAATAAGAGCCACTGTCTTCCCCTTCTCATAAATGCCCCTTCTGACACCTTTAGTAGATGGTTCTATCAAAATCTCATAGGTGACCCCTTTTCCTTCGACATGTGCTCTTTTTCCTTTGTAATAAGTGCCCCTTACAATTCTCACAAGTTCCCCTATTCATCTCAGGTGAGTGCCCCTTTTTCAGGTACAAGAAGGGACCCTTATCATTCCTGGTAAATGCTCCTTCATCTCTTATAATAATATTGCCTCTTTTAAAATCAGCGAGGTGCCCCTTATATTTTGACAAATGCCTCTTGTCCCTTTGTATGCACTCTTTTCATTATGCCCTTATTTAAATATGAGAGATACCCCCATTAACTCTGTAATAAGTGCCCGTTTTCATGTCTAATAAGCGCCCCCCTTTTTATTATAGACATGCCTCTTATCCTTTGTAATTAGTGCCATTTTCTTCTGATAATTGCCTCTTTTCCTTTGCAATAAGTGCCCTTTGCCATACTCATAAGTGCCCTTCTTCATCTCAGGTGAGTGCCCCTTATCAGGTGCAAGAATTTTTTTCATCTCATAATTCCCCTTTTTACTTCTACATGTGCTATTTTTCTTTTCTAATAAGTGTCATTTTCCCTTTGGATATGTGATCCCATTCCTTTCACCATAAAATGTGCTCCTAATTAATATTCAAAGCGACTAAGAGCAACTTTTTCTGGAATTTTACTCGAAGCTCGTTCGCTACGCTCGCTCGCATATATAGTTGATGTATTTATGTTTCTTATTCAAGATCTTTTCAGTCTTTCATGATTATATTGTGCTTAAAACCCCATCAAGTCTGTTCTTTGCTCTTTATAACATGTAATTTTTCGTACTGCGGCCTCACAGATCTTAAAATATTCAGACCATTTCACCCTACTGTATGATAGTTAAAGGGGAATTAACCTCAAACTACATGTTAATTTCAGTTTGTAGGCCATTCAAAACATTATCTGAAAAAATGTCAAACATTTGACGAAAGGGAGGACTTAACCGTGATTCAGTATCTTTTGTCTTTCACGGCTGTAAGAATTTTCAGAACGTCGCCATTGTGTTTGTGCACGGCCCGTTCTGTGACGTATCGCATGTTTCGACCGCTATTGCGTAAGTACGTTTCCCTGCTGTAAACTGTAAAATGATCGCAGCAGATTACATCGTTTTTCCTGTCGTACTTGTACTTTTTGTCCAGAAATTTCTCCACCATTAGAGCTGCTACAGATAGCTTGAATATTTCATTGTGAATGTGTTGGTCTGGAAACCGATTAAACGATTTCCCCTTGGTTTTAGGGCGCGTTTATCGAGGCTTGCCACTAGATGATTATGTACATATCGTACCCCACTATCATACCCCACTATCGAACTCCACTATACGATCGTGATTTGCGGGATGTCGCGTTTATCGACTCTTCACGATTCACAATAAAGGCCTTGTCTCTTCGCAGCTGCTCAGCGCTATTTCTCCGAATCGGAAACTAGCCTGGGAATTCCTATTTGTATGTGAGGTTCAAAACAGCTTTGCGTTTATCGATCTCTCAGAAACGTGATTCTGGCTGTATGTCACATTCAAAACACACCTTTTTGCGTCTTTAGATATGCCCATATCTAAAGCCCTTTAAAAAAGGCTTTGCGTTTATCACCTTCTAAATTTGCCTGAAAGACGTTTGAGAAACCTGATTCTAGCCAAAAATTTGGTCGATAAACGCAACCCTAGAGGAATAATTGCTACAACCAAGTACCATGTCACAACCCGGAAGTATTGAAGAGAAAATTTCGACAAAATGGCGGCTTCCTTGGGAAGCAGACGACGGCGTTGTAGATATGGCACATATAGGGTCTCTTCATTGTACTTGCAAGATGATATTATTTGGCCTACAGCAATTAAATCCAAATTAAACATTGTTTAACTCTCTATGTCATGATAATGCTTCATAGTCGAGAGGTTATTCCCCTTTAAGCAGTATATTGGACCATGTAAAGAGAGAAATAAACATTGAAATCATCCCTGATAATGTAATCACCATAATTATAGAGGTATATACCAATGTATAAAAATGGTATATTTTCGCTTTGAGATTTCCCTTTTTTTTTTTTTTTTTTTTTTTTTGTTGCACATATTGCACGACAACCAAATGCCCTAAGATGTTGATACCTACTTTGATAGAAAAATAAGGTTTTACATAATGGAAAAATACTAGAAGAGAAAAGGTAAGAAAGAGTAAAGACGGATTGAGGACGGTAAACCCCAAACAAGAGACTCTGGAGATCTACCCCAGAATCCTCTCACCGGCACCAGAGTTGCCTAGGCCAATGATGGGCGAGAAGATTGCGCAATGTACCACGCCGGTCTGGCAGGAAGGTGCCAATTGCGGTGAGGGGTTTTCATGGACCAGTAGATCTGAGATTATATTATCCAAAAAAAAAAAAAGAAGAGTATGAATTTACAAATAGTACCAAAAAATAGAAGAAAAAAAGAAATAAAGTGAAAGGCGTAAATATTCTATAAAAAAAAAGAATGAAACACCGATAATACCAAACAACAACAACAACCTTTGTATAGGTGCCCCTTTTTGTCCAGGAAGTGCTTTGGTTGGTGCCCCGCCCTACTTTGAAAGACGCTCCGCCGCCCCTGTATATGAATATACTTATACCTATATATACCAATATAGATGTTAACGGAGTTTCTGTTCTGTTTTGAGTCTTGTTTGTGTTACCTGACGAATTCTACTTCTACAGTGCCATGTTCGAGGAACGCGGGAGCAGTATAAGGAGATTCATCGCTTGGTTCTGCATCCCTCACGAAACTGAGATTGACCTGTATGCTGCGACTTTCTAATCGGTCAACTTCGAAGGGCTCACGTAGCTTCTTCACAACTCCGCTAAGAGATTCCTGTTATATAAGTATAAATATAAGTATAAGCATAAATAACCGTCAGTATAAGTACCGTATTGAAGAAAATAATATGTTTAAGGATAAGGATAATGATAATTATGGTTCTAGGACACCTATACCCCCTGGATATCCACCCCAGATAACCACCCCCAGTCAACTACCACCTAGGACAACTACCCCCGAGGACAACTAGCTCCTAGGGCAACAACCCCTTAGGACGACTACCCCCGGACAAATACCCCCCCGGACAACTATCCCCCAGACAATTACCACCTATGACAACTAGCCCCTAGGACAACTACCCCCTGACAACTACCCCCGGACAACTATCCCCTAGCGGACAACTATACTAGGGGGTAGTTGTCTGGGGGTAGTTGTCCGGTGGGTAGTTTAGTATCGACAAAACATTGGGATAAATGTTGACTCCATTTTTTTAAATTTGATATTCAACTTAACGCAAATCAAGTGACTCTTTATCCTTAAAACACTATAACATGATATAAAACTCGTTCTTACATTTGCTGTCAGTTGGAGTGTAACAACTGTTAAATTTGTGACGTCACTGACGTTGGAGATGGATGATATCCTTAGCATGAAAAATCCTTGTTCTTTCAAATTGGTAGATGGCCAGGACTGTCGGTTCATTCCCCAATTAAGATACACCTAGAAGAAATAGAACAATCACCGTAAAATATGATCATAATGTGAAAAAGAAAACAAAAAGATGAAAATAAAAGTAATCATCATGATATTATTAACAATAAACGATAATAATAACATATTAATGATTAATAAATTAAATGATAATGATGATGATGATAATAATAAAACTAATAACAACATTAAAAATAACAGTAATATTGATAATAAAAGCAACAATAATATTAACAAAAGTAATGATACTACTATTTATAAGAATATACTTACGATTATCATCATCATCATTGTGATTATAACATACACATATTAATAGTGGGTTCCTGTATAACTCTCATGTCTGTTCAGACCTCGCACTCTTGTCGCTCCATAATATGGGGTTCTATAACGACCTTAGAATCATCTTGTTCCCTAATCTACTTAAATATTGTAACGGTCATGGTTTGTTTCTTTTTAATGCCTTTTTTTAATCAATAAGTAGCTAGAGACTGTATTTCCCTTTCAAGTCATCTATTTATAAAAATTGTCCTGATTTGTTAGCCCCTTTTAAGTCTTTAATTGACGAGGCTCTTTTTTCTTCGGGTATCATTGACAAACAGCAAATGATATCAGGATTCCTTTCCAGGTATGTGATGCAATTCGACGTTTTGCTAGACTAGAGGTCTGAAACAGTTACAAAAATTGGACTTCATATGTGACATGTCCAATATATCGATAGGGAACGGGGAGGCGCCGAAACCGGCCTTTGCCCATTATTTTAAAATCACTGTGGCATACCTCAGGCATAAGAAAACATGTACCCAACCCCCTAAACTTCGATTTAAATGTTTGACCGAAATTGCAGATTTTCGATGGCAGGTAGAAAACAATATCTTTTAAATCTGTGCTTGGCAATGTTTTTGTTTCACCAACAAATGCGATTTCCCCCCTTATTTGTTTATTTGTTATTTGTTCGGAACTGTGCCCCCCCTTCTGTTTACAAAATCCCAGGCTTGCCTCTTTACTAGATCACAGCATACATGTTTTGGAGATTCCAAAACTCTCTGGTCTCGGTGTTCATTTCGTTTCAACTTACTCTGTCAATCCAAACTGGAGACTCGGATTCAAAGCCTGGTATGTTGAAGAAAAACGTCCCGTAGAAAGTGAAGTTTTGACCCCTTGAATCGTAAGTCCCGTTTTCCCTGTCGGCACTGCAGTCTCTTTCAAACGGGGTATATATTGTTTCATTGCATTCATCTATGGGAGTGAGAAAAGAAATGACAACAAAACTAGACATATATCACAGAAACATCGTGGAGGTGTCGTTGTATAGTTATTCATTCATTTGACTCTCTATACAAGGATTGAGGGTTCGAATTCAAGTTCGGAATTAACGTCCTTTTGGCAAGATATTTATCCACATTTGCCACTCTCCACCTAGGGTACCTGGCAATTGTTTGACTAATACAAATTGTGGGACCCGCAGAAAAATCAATATTAATATTAACGAGGCTACCCTTCGAAAATAAGAGTAAATTATTTATCATTTATTATTTTTCATCATTATTTTAATGGACCGATCTAGTAAGCCGATTTGAAAACAATCAGAGTCTGTGGTGTAGATTAAGTGACTGACTATACAGTTTACTATACTTGTACTATTCTAAAGAAAGGAAATGCCCTTTATGTTTCTAATGCTTCTAGGGTGCATGCAATAATCATATCATAAACATCTCTTCGACTGGCAATTCACAGTTCAACCCTGGCTTCTGCTCTCTACGACGTGTATTTATAATAATAATAATAATATTGGATATTTATATAATAAAGCGCTCCAATATTACCCCGCCCTGCACTTTCTTTTAAAATAAAATGCTTAATTGCAACTCACTCCTTTTTTAGGTAAAAGTGTGTCCTTATCTCTTTAAGACTTCGCTTTGCCTCATGTTGATGTTAGTAAAGACTAATTAACGTGACTTAAGATGGTTATGGCGATCCGATCAGGGTTGGAATTTTTTTTTCTTCTTCTTTCCACTACCCCATAACCTTGATAACTCTGATTAAAGGGATAAAGAGTTCTTGTTTCAGTCCGCAAATACCTTCAAAGTGCATGTTTATTGCTCCCATTCAAATTTATGACATTTCTATATGCCCTTTTACGACCTAAAATTGCTATGAAGGTAATTTTAGCCCCCAAAATATGTGAAATATAGCCAATACGATCATACTAATTCAGCTCCACTTCCAAAAGAAATACGGTGACCGTTAATTAATTAATTTATTAATAATAACAATACACGGGCCGGCTGGTTGAGTGTATATAAGTTAACCAATACGAAAAAGCCAACAAAAAAAGCCAACATCGGCATTGGCCTGAATAAAATGTATATGACGCGATTTTGTTTTTTCAACGGCTGGTTCAAATTATCGAATATTTGTGGGGTACCACAAATATTAGAAATCATTATATTTATGGATATTTTAGCCGTCTCCGAAACGACTTTGTCATTTAAATTGCATTTTCTTTCAAAATTGACACTCAGTTTTCCATTATCTCACAACAAATTATTTTGTCTAGCGTCAAAACTTAACTATCCCCTTAAGCCATCAACACTAAAGAAATTTAACCTGCTATAGCCATAACTAGATCAAATGAATTTCACACAATATCGTTCCTGATCAAATCGATCCCATCTTAGCTCTATAATATGACATATGCAATCTCTTTTACTACAATTATGGTAGGAATACTCGCAAAGGAGTGGAGGTAGTGCATACTTTGGCTGTGTAAATGAATCCAGGTAAACATATCCGTAAATCATGAGCATAGTAACAAAAATAATTAAGCCATCAACATTGAAGCAATTTATTTTTGGATCGCCGTAACAAGCGCATGTGAATTTCATGACAATGCTGCTTTTGATATCAACAATACCATTCCTACATTGAAAAAGAAAATGTTTCTATAATGTGGTACAAGAGATTGCGTTTACTATTTTTACGTTGGAAAATCAAAAGCATAGCAGAAATGTCAGTGATTGAAGTTTGACTTAGAGTCTTTCAATAAGAAAGCACCGGATAATGTTTAGACATGGCGAGTAAAGAATAATGAATAATGACGTTGACATAAGTGACATTCGTGCTTTCAAAGTATTACGGATAATGCTATTGTAGCATATGGACACAAATATGAACTTTTCTTTCTGACCGCGTATACGTTAATGGCAAGCAGCTGAACAAATATGTGAATGTAATTTGCTGTCTGACATTTCCTAGTCATACATTTTAAAAAATAATAAGAATCTGCAGATCAAAAACAAATTTTGACATTTGGATGCAATAGTAAACTTACCTAATTTTGGGCAGTTCATTTCTTCGAAACCAGTACCACAGTCATCATAAGAGTCACATACAGCATGAGGGAGGTAACAAGCTTTGCTGATGGGGCATTGAAGGGTACCGCTGGTACAGGGAGCTATAAAGAAGGAAGACAAAATAGAATAAAACAGTGTATTAAATGGGGCACGAAGTGGTGTAATGATACAGGGAGCTATAGCAAAGTAAGAAACAGAAAATAAAGTTGTCTAGTAAAGGTCAATCCAACCTTGGTAATAAGTTCATTTGCATGAAAGCTGCAAAGAAATAAGACCAATAATAAGAGATTTATGAATGTTTGAAATATGAGATCATTACAGCTATGGGAACTTCAGACTGGAAATGTTGTAAGTGGATTGTGATGCAGTCACCAACCAGTGCCTTCTTCCTTGGGGCACTACTCAAAGTATATTATGCATAATATATCATTACATTTCCTCCAAAACGATAAAACGACTCCTGAGTCATTCGATTGTTTTGGTGATAATTTTAGTCATTTTGTGTTTTGGAACAAATGGGATAATAATTGTTTGCCACTACATCAAAACGGCATTACCGATTAAGCCCATTTAAAGTTCCCATACGTATAGTGATTACAATTTTCAAAAAAGTCATAAACTTCTTATATTTGATGCGATTTTGTTCAAAATTTCACCTGTCTGTTTTCTTTGATTTTTTCTGAGTTCTTCTCGCATAATTTCTTTTAAGCTTGGATTTCCCTTAGTGTTTATGATGGGGCAAAATTCAACACACAGACACTCACTTAAAGAGAGAGATGTTTAAGATGGTTTCACTGAAATATTGCCAATAATGCACGTCTAAAGAAATCGTTCTAAATTCCATGGCTGAATTCACAATTCATGGTTATGGTGAATGGCGGGAATGCGTGACTCCACCCATCGGAACAATAGCATGGAGTACTCTTTAAGAACCAACTAGATTTGCATAACAGAAGCAAAACAGCATATATTTGTTCAGTGTGTTCAGTGACCGTGATTTTGCGTAAGCTGCTTTTCTTGGGAATGGGGCTTTCACATATACACTCCGGGGCCCGTACGTCGAGTAAAAATCGGACATTTGGGGAATTTCGGCCGTTGTCCCCGCCGGCTGTCGTAAGTTCCTACGTGCGCCGGGACAGTTTTTTTAAGCCGTAGTGGCTCCGTGGTGCTGAGTTGGCTGCTCCCGATTCTCCCGGCGTTTTTATCTGACCGTTAGGCCGTAGAAAGCCCGTAAAGGACCCGTAGGACACCTTACGGGTCCCGTGTGGGCTCCGGACGGTGCCCTGACGGCCCCTCACGATGTTTTGGGGTCAATTCTCATGAAAAATCTTTACGGGCGCCTTGCGGTGCTCAAGGGTTCCGTACGTGTACCCTACGGCTCCCTCACGGCCCCTCAAGAGCCCCGGTAGATATGCACAACAATAGGCGTCTGCCGTCCGGTTGCCATTTGAAATGAATATTGCCCCTGTGGGACCCTCACGGCGGCATCTCAAAATGTACAACGCTTCTTTAAATACAGGAGGTACGGATGCCAGAGGACACATAGTTCAGTGCACCGTACGGCACCCGGCCGGGCCCCGGCAAGGCACCTCCCGGGAGCCATGGGTGCACCTGTTCAACGGACGGAGCCCGTAAGCTTACCGGCCGGCATTCGGCCTGCACCCTTACGGGCGCCTTACATTTCACTCGACCAATTTTCACCGGGCACCTTACGGGCGCCGCAGAAAATGTGACCACATATGCCGTAGAAACAAAAATCGGAAGGTTCCCGTAAGGTCTCTAAATGCACGGCAAGTCGCCGGGTAGGGAAAATCGTACGGGGCCCGGTTTATATGTGACCTAGGCAGAAGCATGCGATGCCCGGAACTTTAGGTTGGGGGGGGGGGCGTGGCCGAGTCAAATGATACGTCACGATATTTATGCATATTCATTAGCATTCATTCATCGGTTTGAAACAGGAATTTGACATTCGTATCACGTCAGTTCCAATTCGACTTTAAAGTTCTTTCAGAAAATATTTAACTGTCAAATTGTAAATTCGAGGCTTTAGAATTTAGACAAATTTATGAAATAATATAATTGGAAATAAAATAAATATACACACTACTATGTGAATAACCATTCCCCCTGAAAAAGTTGACTGAAAATGCTACTGACAATCTAGAGTCCTCTAAGGTACCTTTACCCCCCAATTGTGCACATGAAATGGAAGAATAGGGACTTTCCGATTTGCACGTTCACTAGTGGGCTGTTACGTATGCGGTCAGTTTTGAAGCAAGGTTGATGAGCTTGATGTACGATGAGCTCGTCGATGCGCATGTGCCCTGCTTCAAAAATTACCGCATACGTAACAGCCCACTAGTGAATGTGCAAATCGAAAAGTCCCCATTAGTACAGATATATCGACTGCTATGAGAGGCCTAGCTGTTTTCAGGCTCAAGGGGACGTTGCATCCTGCCATGACCCCGAGGCGCGCCTGGTCGGGCGGCGTGGCGAGGGGACGCGCAGGATGCAACGTCCCCGAGAGCCAGTATAGACACAGCTGGGCCTCGAATATTAAAGCAGTCGATATATCTATTTTATACCGAAATCACACAAAAATCTACCAAGAATTCTTACCTATAAAGTAATTCTTTTCATAAGTAAAGATTGGTTAAAACATCACAGAAAATCTGAGACACTGTCTGTTAATCTTCGTTGGAAAGATTACTGATGTTTCAATCATTTGGGAATCGCACACAAACTGCACTGATGATTGATGAGGGTATCCGCGCTCGTGCAAAGTAACTTTTAACACGTAAACCACTGGGGATCTCATCAAAATTTAAGATTCTAAGACACGTATCCCATGGACATCAACCCCCGGATAACCACCCTCAGTCAACTTCCCCCTATGAATACTACCCCCTAGGACAACTACCCCTAGGCAACCACCCTCTAGGACGACTACCCCTAGGACAAATACCCCCGGACAACTACCCCCAGACAAATAACCCCTAGGACAACTATCCCCGAGGACAACTACCCTCTGGACAAATACCCCCTAGGATAACTACCTCCTAGGATAATTACTCCCCGGACAACTACCCCGGACAAGTACCCCCTACGACAAGCATTCTCTAGGGCAACTACCCCCGGGAGAACTATCCTAGGGGGTAGTTGTCTGGGGGTAGTTGCCTGGGGGTAGTTGTCCGGGGGTAGTTGTGTGTGGGGGTAGTTGTCCTAGGGGGCAGTTGTCCGGAGTGTGTGTGTGTGTATTTGGGTTTTTACAGACGTGTATCAATCAGATATGATTATTTATGGCTGGGGACCGACTTTTAACGTCACCATCCGAAAGACGTGACTCAGTTTCGAACCTGCGTCCTCGGCTGAATCAGTTTGTAACTTCCACTGTTAGCTGGATTACAGGCGCACGCCACAACGCCTAGGAGTGGTTGTCCGGAGGGTAGTCGTCCTAAAGGGTATTTGTCTGGGGAGAGTTATCCGAGGGGTAGTTGTCCTGGGGGTAGTCGTCGTAGAGGGTGGTTGCCCTAGGGGCAGGGGTGTCTCCAAAGGGGGATGGGGTGCGACACCCCCCCCCCCCCACCTGTCAGGATATTGTCGGTAAAAGTGCGCTGCCGTCGGGAAAAAAGAGAAAAAGTGTAGGGGAAAAAGAGAGGGAAAGGGAAAGAAAGGAAAAGAAAGGAAAGAAAGGAAAAGAAAGGGAAAAAGGGAGGAGAGGAAAGAAAGGAAAAGAAAGAAAAAGAAAAAAAAGAAAAAAGAGTAAAAGGGAAAGAAAAGAAACGGGGGATGAACGAGAGGAGAGAGAGGGGAGATACGAGCTTGAGAGAGGAGGAGGGGAGTAAAAGAGAGAGGGTGTGGAGTTGTCTCGTCGAGGGAGCAAGAAAGACACGGGTAAATATGTTGCTGTGTCGGGTCAGCTGTGTCGGTATTCTTGCTCGACCCTCGTGTACTATATCAATGCAGAAGTTTGAAGTCGGTGAGATTTATATTCGGTCGGCCGACAAGTTTTTTTCTCCCCACGAACTGTTTTCTCGAAGTTTCACTTTCCCATAATCAGCTAAAGAAATCAGAGGTTTAAAATCTTCGGAGAAACTAAATTCAAACAAGGTTTAAGAGTCAACAACGGTGCGACGAATCGTCTTCCTTTCTCTATATTGTGATGAACCGCCAAAGCGGAAGGAGAAAACTTCATTTAGATGAGTTAAGAGCGGTACAATGAATCGTCTTCTTTCTCTAATAATTTAAGTAAACGTCAAAGCTTCCGCGCTTCCCGCGAGAGGGAGAAACTGAATTCAGATTAATAGGGCTTAATAAGAGTCGAAAACGGTGCAACGAATCGTTTTCTTTCTATAATAATTAAATCAAACGTCTAAGCTTTTCGCGCTTTGCGCGGGAAGGGGGAAACTGAATTCGGATAAGGATTAAGAGTCGAGAACAGTACACCGAATCGTCTGCTTTTTCTCATAATTTAATGAAACGTCAAAACTTCCACGCGTCGCGCGGGAGGGGGAGAAACTGAATTCAGACAAGGATTAAGAGTCGAACACGGTTCAACGAATCGTCTTCTTTTTATAATAATTTAATGAAACTTCAAAGCTTTCGGGCTTCGCGCGGGAGGGGGAACTTCATTCAGACAAGGATTAACAGTCGAGAACGGTACAATAAATTGTCTTCTTTTCCTAATAATTTAAGGAAACGTCTAAGCAGGGTATGGTCTAAGCTTCCGCGCTTCGCGCCGGAGGCCTATCATCCACACCCTCCCCCACTATAATGAGCGCGCTTTGCGCGCTCTTTAAGCGAATCGCTAGCTCACTACCGCCTCTCCCTAAAATAAGATCCTAGCTCCGCGCCTGCATTAAAATATAGAGGTATGATGCTCACTAAGTTGACGAAATAATTCGTATATTTATGTCGTCGAGGAAAATTGCGCATACGCAAGTACTATAGATAGTCCATAGGAAAAACAATTTAGCCTTCGCCCCCGGGTTTATATAGGGTTAAATTTGTAGATATTGGGACATTTAATTTTGTCGGTAATTGGTGGCTAGTTTTGTCGGTAATCGTTGGCTTCTACACCCCCCCCCCCCCCCCCCCCACTGAAAAAGGTCTAGCGATGCCCCTACCTAGGGGGTAGTTGTCCTAGGGTCTAGTTGTCCTAGGGGTAGTTTACTGGGGTGATTATCCGGGGTGGGTGTCCAGGGGCTAGGTGTCCGGATACGGACTTAATTATGCGGCCCATAACCGGTGCATGCTGGCATCTTTTAAAAAGACTATTCACCGGTAGGCGAGCATGCAGGCATCTTTTAACACTAAAAATCACGACTCAATTTCGACTAATGAGAAGGCTAGATTTCTAATGAGAGGTATATTTTTTATTTTTTATTTGCAATATATTTTTATGGTCAGCCATAAGAAAGTGTTTAGACTGCTTAGAAAATTCAATGAAATGGAATTGCTCATTCATTTAATATATTTCATGTATGAGGCTATATTTCAATTACGTTCTTCATCTTATAATCAAATAGATGATATGATAACTAATAAATTTGAAAAATAAAAATATTTCAGTGCCTGCTTTCAGCGAATATCAAAATGTGATTTTCGTCTTGATGGAAATACAAAGAATTGCGCGAGAAATAAAATTTCCCTCTGAAAAGTGTTGTTTTTATGGGAATGTGGAATTCTTTATTTTGGAATATTTGGTCTAAAAAGGACCTTTCAATTTTGACGAAATGAGGAGCCCTCCGTGCTAAACTAGAAATGAGATGTCATGTGATAGCGAGTTAGAAGTTTTTATGAACTGTGATTTGATATCTTCATCATCACCACAGATCAAATACAGTGAGTATCTTAGTAAGGAGTCTGTAGCATTTTTATGTTGCTTTCCTTTTTGTTCAAGTGAATCAAGTCTAATTTCATTTATCTTTGAAACAATGGTCGTATAATAATGGATGTTAATGACAAACTAGACAGAGGTCACTAACATGCGTCATCGCGAAATAATTCTTGGTAAAGTAACAGGCACCGTACACAGAAAGATTTATATGGGACTACACAAATGGTGTCGGGGCTACTAACCTTGATTTCCTTATATTTCTATGCTCATTACTCAGCCAGTATACATTTTCTACCAAAATGATTTGTTTGGCAAATGACATTTATTTGTACTTTTGAACATTCAGTGTAAGTTTCGTTTGATTCTGTGAGAATTCATTTTCTTTTTTTTACCAAAATTCAAGCTTATCTCTAACTGTTTCATAAAACCTAAATTTCGTATTCTTTCATCAATATTCGTCTTCAAACACATTTTTTTTGTAAATTCTTGCATAAATATGTCTTAATTAAATAACATCCTTTTTCACATTATGATACAATTTAAGTAAAATTTTGGCGAATTCGGGGCTCCCAACACTTTAGAGATAGGTCTGAAATCAAAACCAATGATTCACCAGCATTCAGCTATTGTATGACAAGAATGAATAAGTTTAAAGAACAGTGTACTATCTCTCATGATATATCATTTGATTCTTTTTTTGTGTAATATATGTGTGTGTGCGTGTGTGTGTGTGTGTGTGTGTGTGTGCGTGCGTGCGCGTGTGTGTGTAGAAATATATATATATACATAAATATTCATTGTATTTATATATAATTTAGAAAGAGAGAGAGAGACATAGAGACACAGAGAGAAAGGGGGAGGGAGGAGGTATAGGAACGGTGCCAGGGGAGGATCCAGCCGGCGGTTAGCGCGGGGGCCAATTCGTGAGAAAATATTTAGTGGCGAATAAGCGGGAGGGGGGGGTAATGAGCACTTTTTTTCTTTTTCTTTTCCCAATTCGTGAGTAAATATATTGCGGCGAATAAGCAGGGGTGGGGCGGGGGGGGGGGGGGGGAATTAGCACTATTTTTTTTGTTGCTCAATTGGGGGGGGGGTAATCAAATTCTTTTTCACTGGCTGCCTGCCGTAGCAAAAAGCAGAATTGACAAAAGACTTAACACCGTTTCGTTGACAATCAGCCATGCATGAAGTCTTTCGTCTACTCTTCGTCTTTTTTTTTTTTCTTTTTTTTTTTTTTTTGGGGGGGGGGGGTATGCACGCAGGTCAGATTGAGCGGATGATACGTTTCCATATGCTCCTCCACCTCCTCCTCATCCTCCTCTTGGGAGATGAATTGCTAGAATTACCAGAAAGTTTCATTGTAGGCATATGCTTCAATGAAAATTTGTATGAATTGCAGGCGGTTGCAAGCGGATATATCATGCTCGAGGCCAGTTTGTAACAAAGTATGAAGACGTATCCTTGGACGGTTCAATTTTGTCATGAGTATATGTCAAGAAATGAATGTTTTTGATCGGAAAGGGTTGGTTGGAGAGAGAGGGGGATATATTATTATAATTGTTGTTGTGTTTAGACCTAATTTTATGATCGACATCGAGATGATTAATTTTTATATTTTATATTGTTTATACAATGCATGTAAAATCTTTACAACTGTCATTGTTAATATCAAGCAAAAAGCTTTTTGAAAGTTGCTGATGTCCAATTGATGAAACATATTATGATACCTAATTTAACACTCAGCCAACAGTTGCAATAGGTGGATTTCAAGACACAACCAAAACCGAAGACGTATTTAAATAAATCGTTCTTTTCCTCAATCACGAAGAATTTACTTTCTTTAAACGATTTCTGATTTGCCCTATATTTCAAATCTATACTAACATGACTAAGCCGTTGTCGAATTGTCTTCAGTGTGATCCAGACCATGACATAATTTTGATTAAGAGGAAGAGCAGGTAGCTGTTCTCGAATCAGCTTCGAAGCTGTCCGTTAAACCTATAAAAAATACGGGTATAATACTCTTGCCTCCCCACTCCTCCCCCCCCCCCCTACCCACTATGACACTGTGTATTGACTGCTTATATTTGATATGAAGAATAATTCCGGAATGCACATGTTTTTGATAAATTTTTGCCTTGTTCAAGTGTTTGGAAAGAGACAATGAAATGTGTCACTTGAAATAAGTTAGTCGACATCTTTATGTTTGTTATTATTTTGGGCATTACTGATTTGAATTTGCACGCGTGTACAATTATGGTTATCCTAAGCCTTTTCTTTGCTATTGCCCACTAATAATTGCATTAGGGGTAAAATAACTCAGTATAAAACTTGCAAGTTTACTTTCACTAAAGAAAGATTTTTAAAAAATAATAAAGAGAGGAAGAGTAGGAAAGAGATACATATATATATAGATAGATAGATAGATAGATGGAAAGATACATAGATACAGCAAACGCGAGAAAGAGTGAGAAATAAAGAGAGAAAATGAAAGGGAAAGAGAGAGACAAAGACAACAAAGGAGCAGGGGCGGATCAAGGGGGTGCGTGGGGGCGCACGCCCCCCCCCCCGTTTTTCCATCCGAAAATAAAAAATTGTAGAAAAAAAAAAAAATATTTACACAAATGTTCAGTTTACACATTCAGAAATGTCTCAGAATGTACCATGAAGCATCCTAAGTTTCAACATTTTCCGAGGCTCTTAAGCGGGCCCCGGACCCCACACCTTCACAGTTTCGCGCTTCGAGTTCGCAATTTCGTACATTTAACCCCCCCCCCCCCTTCGGAAAGTCCTGGATCCGCCCCTAAAGAGGGATAGGGTGTCTATGTCGCATGTAGAATTAAGCAAAACATAAAAGAAACGGAAAAAGAACTTACGAGCATTGTCGCCTTGACCAGCCGAAAGCTTGGGGCCGAAGCTCAGGGCTGTGAGTCCAAGGAGTAGAAAATCCCCATAGTTCACTCGCCTGGGTAACATATTCGGGTATTCTCTGATCAGTGTATAATAATTATGAAGTCATTCCGTATTTCCCTTTTCACTGGGACACACTATCGTCGTGATGAGCTAGAGAGTTTACATGTCATATGAAACCACTACACTCAACAGGACGCTGCGATCGAAGTACCAGTACTTATATCTGCTATGGATAGATGGCGCCTCACAGGCAGCACGTCGTTAGTCTGAGCTCTCTCTTTACATGACTTTGCCCTGTATTTTCATCGCTTTTCCTACATCTTTAAGTCTCAGATGCTGAGTATTCTACTACTGTATATGAACTGATATATCTGGACCATGTAAGTTATGTAAAAGATTGTTTATCAACGTTTATGAGTGTTTTGACTTTTTTGGTGTACGCCATTGACTTTATACATTGTACTCTATTTATTTATTATTTATTTATTCATGTTTTATTTATTACAATTGGTAAAACAGTGGAGGGTAGTCCGATTCAGTTAAAAGAAACTGCTTTCCAACGGAGCCCTCCACATGATACAAACAATAACATAAAACATAAAAACATAACATAAATTGAAACATCAATATAACTCAATATATATTAAACATTTATATATTTGAATACTATATATACATTAGGCGCACGTGGGATGCACGGCGAGACCCCCCCCCCCCAGTAGGCCAGATTCTCGTGTGTTTTTTTTTTTGTTAAAGCATGTTAGAGAACTGTTTACATTGTTTCTTGAAATTGTTTAGTGACTTGCAATTTTGGACGGACAATGGCAACTTATTAAATAAAGAATTTCCGGTGAATGAAAAGGAACGTTTTTTGTATTCTGTTTTAGGGAATGGTATTTGTAGACGGTTTTGGGTGGTATGGCGAGTAATATAAACAATGGGTCGCAAAACAGACAATGGTTTCAGGTATTTTGGAGCAAAATCATTCCATATCTTATAGACTAAAATACATTTTTTATATTTAATTCTTTGTTCAACAGATTGCCAATTGAGGGTAGTTAATAAAGAACATTGTGAAGTTGAATAATCTGTATTCAAAACCAAACGAGCATATCTATTCTGCAATTTCTGTAACCGAGTTATTTTAGTTTTCGAGCAATTTCCCCATACCGTACAACAATAATCTATATATGATAATATCAATGCATAATATAACTGTTTCAATTGTTTGTTTTGGGTCAAATGTTTGATTCTTCTAATACAAGCGATAGAACGTGAGATTTTACTAGAGATATACTGAATATGTAATGTCCAATTTAATTGAGAGTCGAGAATTACTCCAAGGTATTTGATATTGTCGACATGCTCTAAGGATGCACCTTCAAATTGAATTGTCATTTTTTTATTTTGTAATTTACGTTTATTACCAAAAGTCATAATCTTAGTCTTTTGTGGATGTAAATACATACGATTAAGTCGGAGCCATTCTGTAATTAAATTCAAATCGGACTGTAAATTTGCTTGGATACGAATCATATCATTATCGCAATTAAAAAGAGCAGTGTCATCTGCATATAAACATATCTTTGTTTTATTATGTAAAGGTAAATTACCTATATCATTGACATAAAGACAGAAAATCAGGGGCCCAAGTATGGAACCCTGAGGGACTCCCGTCTTGACATTTAAAAACGAACTTGTTGCTCCTGCAATTGAGACACATTGTTTCCTTTCTTTCAAATACATTTTAAACCATTGTAACTCAGAGTCTTTTATACCATAATAATACATTTTATCGAGGATTGAATCAATTGGAATGACATCAAATGCTTTTTGTAGGTCTAAAAACAGACCCCCAGTGATCTTACCAGAGTTCATATTATCTAAGAGAAATTCGACAATTTCTGTCAAACAGGTTGACGTCGAATGAAGAGGTCTAAAACCAGACTGGCGATCACATAATAGATCATTGTTATTTAAATAAGCATAAAGCTGTTGATGTACTGCCTTTTCTAATATTTTAGAGACTGTTGGTAAAAGCGAAATAGGTCTAAAATTTTGTGGTTCAAAAGTACCACCTTTATGAATTGGGGTTATTTTTGCTTTTTTAAACTCTTTTGGAATTTGACCTGTTTCGAGTGATTTATTAAATAATTTTGTAAGAGGCTTAGCAATATAAGAAGCAGACTTCTTCAAAATTTTCAGATGCAGTCCATCAACGCCACATGCTTTCTTAACATCAAGATGCTGCAATTCCTTAAGTACAAACTCTTCTTTTATTTCTTCGAAAACAAAACTCTTATCTGTCAAAACCAAAGTATTCATGCTATTTACATTATTTACCAAAATTTGAGCACCCTGTGCTAGATTCTGTGCAAATTCATTGAAAGCTTTATTTAAGATTTCAGCAATAGTATTTTTATCCGTAATGAATTCATCATTTTGAATTATTTTCATTTCACTAATATTCTTTTTACTTGGCAATAAGTTTTTCAGTATGCGCCAGTTTTGACCAACATCGTTCCCGCTTTTTTCCAATTCCTTCTGATAAAACTGTTTCTTTAGTCTTCTGTTCAGACTATTTGCCTTGTTACGAAAATGCTTGAACTTTTCCCAATATTGAGGCTCATTTGTTTTATAAGATTTTTTATGAAAATAATCCCGCTGTCTGGCTAACTGAATGTATTCGTCATTAATCCACGGTACCCCCCCCCCCCGTTTGTTTCCGACGAACCGTGACATACGGGGCGTGTTTATCACTAACTTCCTGAAATGCGGCTTTAAAGTTCTGCCAAAGATGTTCCACATCATTGTCAGATTCAGATTCTGACCAGACTATTTTATTTAAGTCTTCCTTAAAATTGTGTTCGTCAAAAGTTCTAAATGATCGGAACCTGCTTATTTGAGGTTTTAGTAATGAAATATTTCCATTTATTACCAAGTAAACCAAAGAGTGATCACTGATTCCAATTGTTTGAACTCCTGATTTGAAACAAGTTATTGCATCAGAAACCAGTTTTAAATCTATTAGTGTTTTACTATTGGGAGAAATACGGGTATAGTCATTGATCATTTGACGCATACTGAAATTAATACGCAATTCGTTTACTCTATCCGATAAACGGTTGTTTGTCATCATATTACAATTAAAGTCACCCAAAATTATAATGTTATTTGTGACAGAAAATACATTATCCATATTTTGTTCAAGTATATTAAAGAAAAGAGTTGCATCACTGGATGGTTTTCTATATAATACTCCCACAAAATAAGAACTGCTCTGGTGCCTTTTTATTTCTAACCACATCAATTCAATCTCGTCACTTTCCAAATCTTCTCTTCTTAAGTAAGATATATTTTCCTTTATGTAGCAACCCACTCCTCCTCCAAGTGACCCTCTATGTTTACCTACAAATTTATATCCAGGCACACAACTGATTTCATTCATACATATGTCATCGTCTAACCATGTTTCCGACAAACTGAACAAATCATATTGATTACTTGTCAAAAAATACTGACATCGATCACCTTATTTCTTAAGCTTCTGATATTAACATGGGCGATTTTCATCCCTTTTCCATATGGAAATTCACCATTCCTTGTGTCTCCTGTACCTATATTTTGATCATCTTTATCACAATTAGTGTTTGCTGCAGCTGTAGATGACTCATTATTTTCATTACTACTCTCTAAATTTGAAAGTCTTATTTTTAAATCTTAAAGTCTTACTTTTAAATCTAACAGAGACTGATATTAGTGACGAACCCTTTGGGATTTAAAATAAGTCTTTATTAAGACTTAAAATTTTAAAACCACAAAAGACTTAAAATATAAGTCTCTTAGATTTAAAATTTAAATATTTTAAGTTTTACCTTTAAATCTTTTCAAGGTTTATTTAAACATAAATCTTTTATATTTCAAGTCTTTTAATATTTACTTTAAACCTTTCTTGGATTCATTTCAAAAATAAGTCTTAGCTAAGACTTAAAATGTTAAGTCTCTGAAAGATTTAAAGTTTAAGTCAATTGTATTTATATTTCAAGTCTTTTAGATTTACTGGTCTAGCTGAGCCATTAGAACCATTTGGTAAAACTTCTAACCAGTTGAACGGCAACAACAATTCAATACTGGTACGTCTGTATTTTCAATGTAAAGGCATCGGTAATAAGTAGACTTATACATAATTTAATTAATCGATTTTTTTTTTATATACTTGTATTTTATTGAAATTATTTTAGTTCATAGTTAATGTTTCCCTTGTAATTCATACGAAGTAGCGAAATGTCCTAATAACTGGTAATTTATATTTGTAGTATTTTCGAAATGAATTGCATATACCTAAATCATCAGTAATTAAGAAATATGCTGTAAATTCAGATAAATTGTTAAAAAAACATAGATCTGCACGCACCCCATATTCAATATGCAAATTAATTGGTGTCAGCTGGTTCAACTGGAAATATGCCAACAGTCAGTCATCAACTGGTGCAACTGGAAATATGCACATCTGATTGGCGAGAAGTTTAAGTCTCTCCAAGATTTATATCTAGAAGCTGGTTTCGATAAAACTTTTAGTCGAATTCCCAATTTATTAAGTCTTAAAGACTTGAAATATTTTAAGTCTCCAAATGGATTTAAAATTTAAGTCCTAGAAATTAAGAGAGTAGCATTATCCCAAAATGGTAGTTCCTGTAACAAACATTTACAGCATTGCCAATCTACAAAATCCTCGAGTGGATTGTTATATTTACATAATGGGATTCGGTCACACTTAATGTGAACCCATTCCCCACACTTTGTACATGCAAGAGCTTTTTGGTTCCGTTTTACTGGCTTACTACAACAAACACATGGATACTTAATGCCCATATCAAAACATGAAAATCAACATTAATTAAGTAAAGAAAAATATCATACCATTAAGGTCTAAAAGTGTTTACAAAAAATCGCTGCAAAAGGTGCTAGAAAGCTAATTGGAGAAAAATTTAAAGTGTATTAACATTACAGCTGATAAATTTCAATTCAATGCGATTCATCAATCAAATCAATACAAGAATAGCACTGTAGAAGCTGAAAATTACGGCATAAAAGTTCCGCTAATTGGTCAGCTAGTTTATACTATATGTTCACTGAACTGTTTACAAGGAACGGAGGTCATTCTCACTCCGGATTATTCTATTTATCGTTTTTCCATTAGTGGCCGTTATTCTTGCTATAATCCGGCCATCGCTGGACCATGCTGTTTGGACATTCGTAGTCTTCTTTGCGCTGTTGAGTAGATGTAGATTATATTTTGTCAGTTGTTCCTGGATTACTACCCGAGTCCCTTTCAAACGACGACGACGAGAAATGACTGCGTAGCGAGTTCTATAGGAGACAAATTTTACAACGATCGGGCGTGGTCGCTTTTGTCCCGGTTTCCCATTTTTCTCCACTGGCGTCTTGTTGGGGTTACCCAACCGATGCGAGCGGTCAATGTCCTGGGTGAAGATCTCCAATCCCAGTTGGTCGCGAGCGATCTTACATATTACGTCATCTGTGACTTCATTGTCCTGCTCCTGCACACTGAAGAATTGTAAACAGTTTCTACGCGAATACTGCTCTAAATCCTCAGTTGATAGACGCAGATTATTAATTGCTGCTTGTTGATCCTCTACCATTGTAGAGAGGCGAGTAATCTCTTTGGCTTGTTCTCTATGTTCTACTTCAGTATCCATTAATCTCTTCTCCTGGTCATTCATGCGATCAAGAAGTTTTCCAAATTCTTCTTTCACTGCCTCATGTATGATCACATTGATGGATTTAAGTAGCTCTTTGTTTTCATTTTGGAAGCGTGAGAACATGTCGTTGATGAGCTTTTTGGTGACGTCATCTACTTGGTCATTTTGTGCCGCCATGTTGGAAAGCAAATTCCAATTGACTATCAGAAAATATATGTATGTTCTCAATGATTGTAAAAAAAGAGAAACGTTAGATTCATTAACACCTCGCTCAGTATGTGAATCAATAAGTTGGGGATAGAGTTCCCACAAAGTCCGATTTGTAGACGAGTATACTCAAAGTTAAAACTGCTATTTTAATGCAGTATTATTTTAATAAGTCATTCAGGATCATTGATAGACTATATTCATAGTATTTCAAATAAATTCAAGACATATCCGAAATAAGACAAAAGTTAGTTCGTATGTAGTATAAGCATAACCGAGACGTATGTGTAGACACTCGCATTCAGAAAACAGAGCGGAGTATATATATACCGGTATATTCGGAACAATGATGCTTACAGTATATGAGTCCAGGTGCAGTTCCCATTGACATCAACTAACCATACGTGGGACTAGGTGGATATGACAGCAACATTCACAGGTTCTCTAGCTGTCACTCTAGCTGTCACTCTACACGACCATCTTGCGATAGCAGCACGAAACTGTACAGTACATTCAAATTTCCCGCTGGTCACTCAGCCTTGAACATGTTGAAAAGACAATGGACGTATGTGAATAGCGTGTGGTTGTGTGAACGCTATCATGTGGAATGCAACTTTCGTTCGCCTATTGCCTGTGTGTATTTGCCTAGGGGTATATTTTCTATATGAACACAACGTAGCAGCACAAAGTAATTTACCCTACTCCACATCTAGTAAAGTATGCCTTCGCCATCTTAAGTACCTTAAGCATCCAATACTTTACTATACCAATGGCGAGTCTTCCTTCCAGATTGAACTCCTTTCATGTGGTGATATCAACCCCAACCCGGGCCCTTCATTAGATTTTCGCCATGACAACTACTGCAACAAGGAGTCTTTTATCCGATACTCAATTTCCGAACTTTACCATTTGCGACCGTTGTGTAACAGTAACAGTGTTCTTACTCAAACACGGAAACTCATCAAAGATTTGGGAATTTCTTTTAAACATACACGTCATCGAGGAAAACGGGGAGGCATCAGAAAGCAACGCCATCTTTCTTTTCCAATTTCAATTCCGGTTCGCATCCGACCTCGACTACCACCACGACGTTGTCGGGAGGAATCTTTACCTGCCTGCTTGATTAAAGTTGACGTAATACCACAGTCATGCAGTTCGCCTAAAAAGTATGATACTCCAGTTGTCCTTTTATCTAATTGCAGATCTCTAAGGAATAAATATGAGGATTTAGTTGTAGTAGCTGATGTCAATAAGGTTGATGCCATAGCTGTCACCGAAACATGGTTCAATCATGATATCCCACTGGAAATGTTTACAGTGCCAGGTTTTTCGCTCTTCTCCAAACCGAGGGAAGACCGTTCAGGTGGAGGGGTAGCCCTTTACGCCAAACATTATCTTCAGGCAAGCATCCTTGACGTCCTGGTACCTGACGGAGTTGAAGCATTATGGATACACATGAGGCCACCACGGTTACCGCGAATTGTAGCTAGCCTGATCGTCTGTGTCATCTACATCCCTCCGAGAACCCCTAATGCACACCTTTATACTGATCATCTATTTACTGCAATTGACAGCCTGCTTGTTAGATACCCTGAAGCTGGCATCTCAATTTTAGGGGATTTTAACGACTTCGACACCCAGCCAATCTTAAACATCATAATTGTGTTATATGATTGCCTCGTAACACTAACAGGTCTGATTACAAACAGAAAAAGTTTAAATCGAAGAAGGTCATCCGCCCACTAAAGAGTAGTGGGATGCGAAGTTTCGGCAATTGGATTGTTCATTATGACTGGAAAAATGTTCACTGTGAAAATGACATACATAACAAATGCCAAGTGTTTATAGATACAGTACAATATCATTTGAATATGTTTTTACCAGCTAAAGAGATTCAGTGTTATGAAATTGATAAACCATGGGTAACAGCAAGAGTTAAAACTATCATCCTCCAGAGACAATTGGCATTTCACAGAAATGACCGATCTCTTTGGTGTCTCCTTCGAAACAAAGCTAAACGTTTGATTAAAGAACAAAAAATTAGGTATTATAATACCAGAGTACGTAATCTAAAAACAACAAATCCTTCTGGCTGGTACAAACAAATTAAAATCCTTACTAACAATAGTAAACAATCTTCACCCATTGAAATCCCAAATACTGATACTACCAATCCTTCAAACTTTAAGGTTATTTCTGATTGCATAAATGATAATTTTTCTTTTGTAGCAGCTGATCTTCCTTGTTTGGATAGATGTAAATTGCCTGCATTTTTACCGTCGCATTGTACATGTCCAATCATCCAGCCTTTTGAAGTATACAATCAATTACAATCTCTTAATCAACGTAAAGCTGGGATTTCTGGAGACCTACCTGTAAGAATAATACGGGAATTTGCTTACGAATTGTGTATCCCATTGACTGACATTCTGAATGATTCGTTTCAGAGCTCTATTGTCCCCCAACTCTGGAAACAAGCTGAAATTGTACCCATTCCTAAGTCACAACCACCCACATTGCAAAATCTACGCCTTATTTCACTTACTTCTTACTTTGCAAAACTTGCTGAATCTTTCATTATGTAAATGGTTACTTGAAGATATTACCAGGCATATTGATCCCAATCAGTATGGAAATCGGCCTGGCTTAAGCACTAACCACTACTTGATACAACTTCTTCATCAAATATATGCCAACGCTGATAAACCCAAATCTTTATCCACCATCATACTTACCGATTTTTCTAAGGCGTTTGATCGCATCGACCACAATATTGTAATCAACAAATTGATCCATTTGCAAGTGAGGCCATGTGTAATATCTTGGATACTGAGTTTCCTCGAGTTGCGTCAACAAAGGGTAAAATATTTTGGTCAGTTATCTAATTTGAAAACAATCAATGCTGGTGTTCCGCAAGGTACCAAACTTGGTCCGATTCTATTTATTGTAATGATCAATGATGCCTGTAATGATGTTAACTTAACAATTTATAAATATGTTGACGACTTAACGATTGTAGAAAGCCGAAAAGTAACATCTCAGTCTAAACTACAAAATGCAATCACTGATCTATACCAATGGTCAGCTAAAAATGTTATGACATTGAATCCGTCCAAGTGCTTCTCTATGGTTATAACATTTATGAAAAATTGTGATGAACAAACTTCAATTTTCATTGGCGACAAAGAATTAATTTATGTTCATCAAGCCAAAGTCCTCGGAATTATTTTACAATCAAACTTAAAGTGGGATAGTCATGTATCCGATCTCACAAAAAGGTGTAATAGGAAGTTATTTATGTTTCGTTGCCTTAAGAAGTATGGATTGCCTGTAGATGACCTTTTACTTATATATAAAGGATACATTCGTTCGATTTTAGATTATGGGGTACCGGTTTTTAATGGTAATTTAACAAAAACTCATGTATATATTTTAGAACGTATTCAGAAAAGAGCTTGCAAAATCCTTTTAGGACGTCAGTATGAAAATTATGAAGCAGCATTGGAAACGTGCAATCTATGTTCATTAGAAGCAAGACGTAAGCAGTTATGTATAGACTTTGCAAATGCACTTGTCAAACACCCACAATTTAAAGAATGTTTACCTCTTAGACAACAAAGCACTTATTCTCTAAGATCTCAATCAAAGTTTAAACAATACCAATGTAAAACAAAACGCTTCCAGTGCAGCTCTCTTCCTTACTTTATAAATCTTTTGAATAAAATGTAATACCAATATTTTTAGAATTTCACAGTCCATGATTGAACTATGTGAATGAATTTTGATAGTTTTTATTTCAATTTTCTGCATTACTGAATATTTCTTGCCATATATCTGTTTCGATCATGCCAGTCTTAAACTTAAATTTAAATTTATGTAGTAAACATGTGAATTTTGTAATTGATTTGATAATTGTAATTGCTAAACGGTGAAAGCTCAATATTCTTCATGTCTTTTCTCTCTTCTCTCTCTCTCTCTCTCTCTCTCTCTCTCTCTCTCTCTCGTATCTAAGCGCATAGAGACAATTTTGTAATATGCGCTATATAAGAATTGAACATTATTATTATTATTATTATATCCCCTCATCTGTAATGATAAGGTACCCTTTGTCTGTCTCTTCCTCTTTTCAACTCTCTCTCTCTCTCTTTCTCTCCCTCTCTATCTCTTTTCGTCTTTCTCTCCCGTCCCCCTTCTCTTTCTTTCTCTCCTTCTCTCTCTTTGTCATCACTCCAACTCTCCCTATCTCTTTCTTTTTTTAACAAAAAATTTGAATCTGATCAATGAATTTTTATGAAATGTCTATATGTTTGATTATTGATTTATGTCATACTTTGTGTTATTTCAATTTGAATTGCAATTGTATTGTATATAACCTTGTGAAATGGATCGCAATTCAGCCATTGACTGCGATGATCTTTTTAATAAAAACCATTTCTATCTATCTATCTATCTATCTAATATCGTAGCATCATTACCGTACTAACGCGTTGCCGTTACGCATTTACGTTTGAGAGTGCGGTATGTCATATAAAACATTATGTAGATATAGCAAATATTTGTCGTCAAATTACCAAACTGTTGCGTTGTGGTATATATTTTACCTAATTCACGTTGTTTGAGGCCTCTCTGAATGGGCGCATAGCGGGTCAGTGATTTTAGTTTTTGACTTGTCCTAATTAACTTAATTAAACGTATGATTCCGACAAATTTGTTCATAAGAATATTTTTTTATCAAATCTGCGAATATATTGTTAACGCCTTAAATGTAAGGCCTGTTGCATGATTATGAATAAAACAGTTTGTATCATGGGATGCAGATAATGAGAAGTAGAGATAAATAATTATAATAGGACGAGAGAGGAGAGGAGGATCGAGAATGGAAAGAGGGCGGGGGCGTCATTTTTTTCTTCACACGAGAGTTCCGGACCCCAGTACAGCCAATCAGAAGAGTCTAGCTAGCTAAACCTGCGCACGCGCATATGGTAACCATTAGGGTTAGTGACTGATAGGGTTATAATAATCATGAAAACTCTCCTTTCATCAATCGGTAAGCACAGCGTTACACAAAGTCGGAGTTGTGGGTTTGAATCTCAGTATTTAATAAGTTCTATATTTTGCGTTCATAAATAGTGACGCAAAGCCATAAATAATCAAAGTCTAATTATTTGTGACCTCTTTCTAAGCTGCTAATGACGAAAACATTTTTTTTTGGCCAGGGGGGGGGGGGCGACGTTTTTGTGGTCAGGGGGAGGGGCAAGGCCCGCTCGACCCCTCCCCTGGATCCGCGCCTGACGCTGACATCCCCTATACGCGGCCGAGTATTTTTTCTTTACATGGCAACATTTAGGGTTTTCTTCCCTGTACCGTCCGTGTACAGCTCTCCAGTGGCGGATCCAGGGGGGGGGGGGCCGGAGGGCCCGGGCCCCCCCCCCGGCGCTCAAGGGGGGGGGGGGGTGCAAATTGAAAAAAACTTTGAGGACAAAAAAAAAAGTGCTCTTTACCCCTCCCCCCCCCCCTCCCCCCCCCCCCCCCCCCACCCCCCCCCCACTGAGCGACTTTTCGGCCGGCGCGATTTTCAAATTTTCGGGAGCAACAAAAAAAAAAAGTTGGGCCCCCTCCCCTAAGAAATCCTGGATCCGCGCCTGCAGCTCTCCTCTATGTGGCCGTACCTTTGATACCTGTAGCATATAGGTACAGGGGACAATACTCAAATACTTTGTGCTTTTGTTTGTTTGCTCAATGTGAACAAGACTGATGGAGTATTAACAAAAACCTCATTAACCTTCTTCTTGAAACTATTTCACGGCGATGACCTTTTCGGGCTTTTGAAACTCTAAGGCCCGAATTCACAAAGGAGGTTTGCCGACAAACCTCCTTTGTAAATTCGGGATAAGAGTTCCTCTTCCGTAACATTCGTGTTCACTCTAATGCAGGCGCGGATCCAGGATTTCTTAGGGGGGGGGGCCCAACTTTTTTTTTTTTTTTTTGCTCCCGAAAATTTGAAAATCGCGCCGGCCGAAAAGTCGCTCAGTGGGGGGGGGGGGGGGTGGTAGAGAGCACAATTTTTGTTTTGGTCGTCAAAATTTTTTCTATTTGCACCCCCCCCCCCCCCTTGAGCGCCAGGGGGGGGGGCCAACCCCCCAAAAAGGTAAAAATCACGTGATTTAACATGATTTTTTCTCAGGGGGGGGGGGGTGGCCGCGCCCACCGGGCCCCCCCCCCCTGGATCCGCCACTGCTAATGATCCCCACACCCCTTTTGTATTATTGTGGTCAGGGTCATACATTGAGACCTTTATTGTCATTTTTAAATTCAGTGAGCTTGCTTTTGCGCAGGTCCTTGCACGTGATTAGAAGCTACTACTTACTATTTATCCATTGCTTTACATATTTTTATCCCATTAATTTCCCTTTTTATACCCCAAAACCTGATTTCCCCATGCTTTCGCCCAGGTTACATGATTTGTATCATATTGCGTGCATGACATTTCGCAAAATCTTTTTTGATTTTTGAAGAATTAATTTTTTGAATATTGTATATTCATTGATTTTTGTCTCGCCTGCGTAGCAAAAAAGCGAGACATAGGCGCCGCTTTTCCGGTGACGGCGACGGCGACGGCGACGCGGCGTCAACATCAAAAACTTAACCTAAGGTTAAGTTTTTGAATTTTTGATATAATTTTGAAAGTATAAGTTCTTAGTCAATGAAACTTTGACTATAGGGTAATCAAGTATCCCCAATCATGTGAGTAGAATTTCAGATCACAAAGTCAAGGCCAAAGGTCATTTCAGGTCAACAGACTTGGACTATGTTGTAGCATCATCATTGAAAACTTAACCTAAGGTTAAGTTTTTGAATTTTTGATATAATTTTGAAAGTATAAGTTCTTAGTCAATGAAACTTGGACTATAGGGTTATCAAGTCTCCCCAATCATGTTAGTAGAATTTCAGGTCACTAAGTTAAGGTCAAAGGTCATTTAAGGTCAACAAACTTAGACTTTGTTGTGGCATCAACATCAAGATTTTCAAAATGCTTCTTCTTCGTTATTTTTCAACCGATTTTGATTCTGATTGTTTCATATGATAGGGCTAGGAGGGGGATTTAAAATTCTACACAGAATCGTGAAATTCATTATCTATGCTAATTTATGCAAATTTATTCGAAATCACAAAAAGGCTTCTTCTCCTTCATTTCTAGACCGATTTTGATTGGTTTGCTTATATTGTAGAGCTAACTTTGGTACACTAAACATCTACACAGAATTTTGAAATTGTTCTCCATTAATTAATTATGGTAATTTATGCAAAATTTATTCAAAAAATAACAAAAATTGTTTCTTTTCCCTCATTTCTTGACCGATTTTGATTTGGTTTGCCTTATCTGGTAGAGCTAAATTTGGAACACTAAACTTCTACACAGAATTGTGAGATTTTGCTCCATTGATTATTTATGGTACTTTATGCAAATGAAATGAAATTATGTACCTTCCAGGGCATCAAATTTTTATTTTTTGACCAGTTCAAAAGTGTACCACATAAAATTTACGATATTTGTTGTTGCGAGATGCGGATGAGCGCTACGTCATTGACGTTCTGGTTTATCATATTGAATTGCGTTATGCAGGCGAGACCGCCGAGAGCGTTTCCCTTGTTATAATTTTAATAGTTATCCCTGTTTTCACGAAGTGACGGTAGTGAGGAAAATCGTCATGCAAAGTGAATGCAATTTTTTTTCACTACCGTCACTTTGTGAAAACAGCGACGGTTTAACAAAATTCACATTTTTCATGATTTAACTGACATATAAAAACATATTTGGATGCAGGTGCGAGCAAATATCGGGACAATTGGGAATTTATATTATCAATTTAAAAAAAAAATTAGTGATAGTGAGGCCATGACGTCAAAGACTCATGAATGAGTTGCCAATTTATTTTGTGATTTTCAAAGTTTTTCATGGGGCCGTTTCTCGAAACCGTCATAACTACAAGATCAACGACATCTCGCCACTGTCACGCAACTTGTCAGCTAAGTGTTTCACGAAGCCGTCTTTGCCAAGATGAGCGACAACTTCCGCGACAAGCGAGTTGTCACTGCTCCGAACCTGTCATATCTTTTTTAATTGCTGTAAAGCGCCATCACAAGTCAGTTTGTTGCTGTTCCATGGGCCGCGAAATGTACGATTAGTTTCACTATCAATTTGAGAAAAATATAGACGAGTTCGGTACGTAATTCTCTGGGATGCGAAATGCAAATGTACAGAAGTGATAATACAAATTATACAGAAATTTGTAAAAGCTGAATATAAACATGAATATCACAAATCATTAAACTATAACATAAATAAAAGAGATAAGTTAAACACCGTTGTCCATAGTCAATCCATAGTCTTTCTTAGGATACCATTGTACCTTTGGGGCCTATGTGCATTATTATTCCCTCTCTAATTATTTCTTTCAAATTATATTTTCAATATCAAATCAATTATATAACGAGTATTATGAGACTCTAGAACAAAAATTGGCTGAGAAAAGGTATTTTGCCTAAAATTCCTCGTCACAATAACCAAAAAAAGTACGTATTGATAAACTTTCACATTACGGTATCCTTCAACTACCTTTTGAGTGGATTGTCGAGAAGAAAAAAAACTCACCGGTTTTTCTTCAATTAAGAATCTTTACAGAAATATGCAAATCGTTGATGATTTACATTTGATAATGACACTATTTATTATTTATTTTAGGAGAATTAATATGTATATGTTTCTTTTTGAACAATTTTAGCCCAAAACTTGTTTTGGGTTATTTGTGATAAATCAAATGGATCGTGACGAAGACTATGTTCTTGAGCTGCTAGTATCGCGATATATCGGTATCATGTCTGTCATGGCTTTGTGAAACGGTTTATCCACTTCATGACATCTCCGTAGGTCGCCGACAAAGATATGACTGTCACGGAGTTGGTTTCGAGAAACGGCCCCCAGGGGTAGTTTTCCGGGGGGTGATTGCCCAGGGGGTAATTGTTCTAGAACCCTTTCTATGAAGTAGTTGCTGTTGATATGCCAAGTATGTTTGAGGTCAGTTTCGAGTTTTAAAGTTATCTAATAATAATCAGCAGAAAGCAACATAAAAGGAAGAGAGCTTGATAGAAAGTAAGGGTAGGCCTGTATATTATATAGAGGGACGAAAATAGAGGAGAGACAGAGAGAGGGGGAAGAGACAGAGAGAGAGAAAGGGAGAGAGAGTGAGAAAGATATATAACAGAGAGAAAGAAAAAAAAGAGATAGAGAGATATAGAGAGAGAGAAAGAGAAAAAGAGAGAAAGAAAGGGAGAGAAAGAGAGAGAGAGCGAAAGAAAGAGAGACGATGAGAGAGAAGATATATATAGAGAGAGAGAGAGAGGGGAGAGGTAGAGAAGGAGAGAGAGAGGGGAGAGGAAGAGGGAGAGTGAGGGAGATATAGAGAAACAAAAATAGAGCAACGGGGAGAGGGAATAGCCCTATTAGTTTTAGATATCAATATTTTATCTTAAATCTTCAATATGTTGTATAACATGATATGGCATGGTTGGTTATAACAGTTTTGCAGCCTGGAAATGTAATACTTGAGAAATAAAGACAATAATTAATCAAGGGAAAATGATTTTTATTCCAACAGAAATCCTGCAAATGTCCTTAAAATCTGCATAATAATAGCATAAGTCAAAATTAGTTTACGGTATAATGCATGAAATGACGAAGTTACATCAGCTAAAATATTACGTAAAAGTATTTCAGCAGACAAATTTTAACATCATGATATCAGAATTCAGGAAATACGCATACACAATACATTACAGCATACTACTAAAAGTATACCGAAAGGCACAAACTAAGAATAAAAATATGCTCTAAACATAAATTTAGATTCTAGAAATATATAAAATGACACAAATATCTTATAGAAAAATAATTTTACAAATTTTACATGTACTATGAAAAGCCTCTATAATAGATACCAGAATTTTAAATGTATAAAAGTTTAATTTCATTTGAGTATATCTTGTTAGTTTAAAAACATGATATCAATATATATTTGTGCTTATTGTGAAAGACATTTTATGTCTTGTTTTCTATAAAGTTAGATAAATGCAATCAAATTATATATCAATATAACACGAACAAAGGAACGAGGAAATCAATTTGGGAATATATGGAATTTATGGTTAAAATATTAAAACTACGTGATAGATAGTGATGTCACAAACTCATAACAGAGTTGCCTCTTTGTCTCGATCAGATAATCGTTTTCATACATTCTTCTGTCATTGGAAAATTCATAACATTCGTAATAGTTGTCACTTGTCAGATTTTCTTCAGACGGAATTCTCCTTTAGCATTTTGTAAAAGAATGTGAATTCGAATTTGGTAATTTTGGAACATTGAAGAAAATTCAAATACTAAAATCCATTGAAGACTCCTTAGCAGTGCCTTTCCAAAATTTGAAAACTCTAGTCAGAAATCTTGCGGTGCATTGGCTGGGTGAACCCGGCATACCACACCCGCAAAGTATAACCTTATACAATAGATGCAAATCACGCAAGGTTACCCTTAAAGGGACATGGTAACATTGTTCAGATGAGAGAAAATGGGCTAAGGTAGAGACTTCTATGAAAGATGTCAAATTAAAGATAATCTCTGAGTGAAAACAGACAATTATTAATGATAAAAATTGAGTAGAACTGATCTGAACGGATTCCTTAATTCTTCAAAGATAGCTTAAGTAAAAATGCTAAAACACGATAAATAAGTTTGACAATTTTATAAACTAACCTGTAACCAGCAAATAACCCCTGATGTATACTTAAGTTAAAGTTAGTTTATTTCCACATGTGGTTCATAAAGAACAAATCAACATGCGTTCTCTTCTTGTTAAGCGCTAAATTAGAATATATTTTTCATTCATCTTGTTTGTAATTTGTAAACAAAGCTATTTTTTGTTTGATTTTATTATTCATTATTCATTATTATTCAGTTAATATAAAATTCCAAACGTTGATGGAACTAAATACATGAAATGATGGCGGTTTCAGGAAAGATTCATGTTTGTTATAGGGATAGTTGAGTTCTGTTTTCAGACCGCAAATGCCTTCAAAGTGCATGGTTATTGCTCTTATTCTTATCTATGACATTTATAGATGCCTTTTAGAACCTAAAATTGCTATGAAGGTAATTTTAGACCCCAAAATCTGATGTGTGAAATTTAGCCAATACGATCATTCCAATTCAGCTCCACTTTCAAAAAACATGGTGACCGTTAATGAATTATTTAATTAAAAATAACAATACATGAGCCGGCTAATTGTGGGTAATATATAAGCAACACGAAAATGCCAACAAAAAAGTCAACATCGGCATTGGCTGAAATACGACGTAAAAAGCGTTATTTCGTTTTTCAACGGTTTTTTCAAATTTTTCGAAATATCTAATATTTGTGGTGGTACACAAGTATTATAAATCGTTTTATTTCAGCCGTCTCTGAACCTATTTTGATCAAACAAAGATGATTTTGACATTTAAATATTATGTTCTTTCAAATTTGACACTCAGTTTTTCATTATTTTTTTGTTTTAAATGTCTTTTAATTATCTCACCAAAAATATATTTTGTGTAGCGCCCTCTGCAGCAGAACTCAACTATCCCTTTAACGTTCATATAAGTCTTTAGATTCATTTGAATTTTATGGCTGAATAATAGGCCTGACAAAAATATAGGAATAAATATTGCTTACGTTTTTTAACTGTACATTATGTTTCGCTCTCGATATGAGACATTGTATAATTAAATCATATTATTCACTAATAATATAATTATGGAATTTAAAAAGATCATATAAGGGTACTACTATCAATGCCATTTTCATTTTATGTTTTTCACTGGCCAGCTGGTCTAGCAATCTATTCATGCTAAATTTATTCATATCCTGGAAGTCACTATGTAGTATTTGTGCTGACTGTCGCACCACTTGACAGTTGAATACCCTGACTGCTCGACGTCGCCAAGGACGTCCGACCATCCTGCGACCCAGTCTTCTTGTACTTAGCCTTGACGAATCGTCGCTGCGACGCTGACCGGGCTTGACCTCAGCGAAGTGGCAGTGCATCCATCGCACCCACTGCTCGCGGACCTCCTTCTGCCGGACGCAGAACATGAGGAAGACAAAGAACCCCTGGAGGGAGTTTAACACGAGGAAGAGGATGTTGAAGACAAGACGGGCACCACCGATGGCGAGGAAACCGAAGAACCATGTCAGACCGAGCAAGACAGAGATGGCGACGGCGTTCTGGACCCGTCGCCACATCTCACCGCGGCTGGCTTGGTTGGTCTTGTGGCAGCGACGGACTTGCGGCATGACAAGCGTTGCATGACGATAGCAAAGATGATGAAGTTGGCGGCAAGTAAGAGAGCGACGATGAGTAAGACGCCGTAATACAGGGCTGGACCCGGTTTCACAAAGCAGCTATTTAGCGAAGAGAGAAAAACACACCGTATTTAAGTTTTAGAACAGAGAGACCATCCGACCACGGTGCTGACTCGACGACTTATCAGATTGATAATAATAATATACATATAATGATAGTGATAGTGATAACTCAACAAGAAGCAGATAAATCACAATTCATCATTAATTTGAAATAAATACGTGGGCCTACACAGTTTCCATGAAAAGACGCAAAATAACGACCTTGTCAATATGGGTTTTCAACAACAACAAAACTCATCAACAATTTTATATACAATGCATGACTACTCGAGCCGACACGGTTTCCATGAATAATGCAAAATGGCGACAATTGGATACCCTTAATATGGGGTTTCAAAAATATGATTTTGCCTTTAGAACAGAATTAGAATTTATGAGAAAATTTAAAGATTTAACTTACTAGGTCCCGTCTCCCAAGTAGAGGGAGCTATCGACCGCTACTGTTACGATACACACGAGAAGAGGCAAACCTGTATATAAAAGCAAAATACAATGTCAGAAAGACTTAAAATAAGCTTGACACAAATATACCAGTGACTTGTGTACAGGGGCGTACGCAGGGGGGGGGTTTTTGGGGGTTCAAACCCCCCCTTTGGTATTTTTATGTATGTAAACCCCCCTAAAAAAACCTAAAAACCCCCCCCCCCTTTGGTTCTTTTTTTTTTTTTTTTTTTTATTATTTAAAAAAAAAAAAAAAAAAAAAAAAAAAAAAAAATTATACCCACGGCGAACCTAAATAAGGTGACCTTACCCCCCCCCCAACGACCAAAATGTCAAATTATGAAATTTCGAGACCAAAAAAAAAAAAAAAAGTGTCCGCTTACCCCCCCCCCCCCCCCCCCCCCCCCCCCCCCCCCCCCCCCCCCCCCCCCACTGAGCGACTTTTCGGCTGGCTGAGTCGTTGCGATTCTTTTGACCTCCAAAAAAAAAAAAAAAAAGTGTCCGCTTACCACCCCCCCCCCCCCCCCCCCCCCCCCCACTGAGCGACTTTTCGGCCGGCGCGATTTTCAAATTTTCGGGAGCAAAATATTTTATAACCCCCCCCCCTTGAAAAAATCCTGCGTACGCCGCTGCTTGTGTAAACAAATTAATATACATGCAGATGAAAGGATCCAATTTCCCGACTTCCCGGTGCCTGAATGTTGATTTCTTTAAGATTTCTAAATTTTGCAAGCGCGTAAAAAATTGACACTTGTGAAGTTGTGACGGTGGGAAACTTTTTTTCTTCGTCAAATAGCTTAACCACGCTTCCCATATATGAATGAGGAGGCGTTTGCCGGAGGTGATACAATTTCAGAATTATCGTTTTTTTTTTTTTTTTTTTCAAAATTATCGGAGGTGAGATGCAGCCCCATCAGCCCCTGTTCATTAAGCACAATATATCATTTAACATTCATCATACTTTTATACGTCATAGGTTGTGATGGTCAATGTAAACCTCACCAAATCATAATAAATCATAGGACCTATGATACAATGGAACGTAAGACTATTCCTAACTTCAGCCCCAAAACAAACACTTACCGTAACCTAAAACCCTACTCTCTCTCTAAAAAAAAAAGTGAATTTTCAATCTATTTTCACTCTCTTGGAGTGACGACACGTCAGGTATCACTTGTTTAGGAGTGAATATCGATTGATTTTCGAGTGCTCTCAAAGAAAAGAGCAAATTTTAACTCTAATTTCACTACATTTTCACTCTCTAGAGGTGA
>JAVYIG010010180.1:0-71288 GCA_035222895.1 Strongylocentrotus droebachiensis
TCTTTTTCTTTTTTTTCTCTTTCTTTCTTCTCTTTTCTTTCCTTTCCTTCCATTCTATATAAAAGCTGAATATTATTATTATTATTATTAATATTCTTTCCTTTCTTTTCCTTTCTTTCTTTTCTTTTCCTTTTCTTTTTTTCCCGACGGCAGCGCAATTTTACCGACAATATCCTGACAGTTGGGGGTGTCGCACCCCCACACCCCTCCCGCCCCTGGTGGCTCCTATCTCGCGTGATTTGGGCACCGAACCTGCTATGTTTTTTTTTTTTTTTTTTTTTTTTTTTACAGCGTTCAGCATGCAGCGCTAGCGACAAGCGCTGCATAGCGGCGAATGAATATTCATGAGCTCACGGCTGCTGGATTGGTGCACATATAGTGCTTACCGTTTAAATCTTGGGGTTTAAATAAATAAATGAAATGAAATGAAAAAACTGTGTATTAATTATATTCAAGGGCAAAAAAGGGAAACATAATGGCAAAAGTCTGAATCAAGTCGCACATTTGCCACACTCGACACATGTGAGGTAAATGAGTGAATCTAATTTAAAAAGTGGGGTTGTTAAAAGTGGACCTAATCAATAAACCAAGTTTTGAGTTCCCCTCCCCCCACCCCCCTCCCTCCTGAGAGTCCTGAACCTTTTCCTGAAACGGTCGGGGTGGCCGGTTAAAACAAAAACAAAATTACCCCCTCATTATTTTTTTCCTGAATGGTTTGTCTGCTCACATGTACCATACATGATCAAGTGTTTTGCTTATGCAGTTGTTTTTCTCCTAATAAATAAATAAACCCTCACATACAGGTACACGACGCCCCTTTGTCTATGCCAGAGTGACCTAGGTTGAGTTTATCAACCGAGAAGCGTACGGCGTAACGTAACTCGCTGGGCTGGTAAGAAGGCATCATAGAAAGGACAGGGCCAGCGTGAGTTGGAACTGTGTGCGGATCGTGGTTTAATTTGAAATAATTTTTTGTTTTTAATTTTTTTTTGTGGAATATGACTAATATTATATTAAAATGAGATTGGAAAAGGAAAGAAAAAATAATAATTTTACCAAGACACTGAAAGAAAGAGATGCGATGAAATTGGCAACAATAGTCAATTTTGACTAATAGCCATTATAAAACCAAACGAACAACAACAACAAAATCAGCTGTTCCCGATCCCAGAGTTTTCAGTCTGAAATTCCCTATTTCCTTCTTTGAATCATTAATTTACAGTCTACGATAACAGTCCTGAGGTTATAACAGGGTGGAGAGAGGAGAGTCAAGTTCAAATTAAGAGATAGACTCGGTTGAGACCGTGAGACGCAGTTGTGGCCGGGTCGAAACTCTCCAAGTGGCAGTGACAGTTTTAAAAAAAGTGTCTGTGCAGTGTTCTGACGATTCATCCCCCGGAACTTCCGGCGGATTCAACAACTGGCTGAGCTGTGTGAGCTGCGATACAGCATCACCACCGGCCACTGCATCGGGCGTGATCGTGTTCGTGACTTTATTGCATTTTTTATATAGCTGAGGAAACAATTGTAGTAGACCATGGATGAGGGTGAGGTGCACAGCCGATTGAGAAATGACTTCTTATCAAGCATTGGAGATCCTCATTTTAAAGATGGGTGTATTTTCTGCAAGATAGCTCAGGGGAAGGAGCCGAAAGCGAAAATTCTTTTTCAGGTTAGATTTTATTTTCTTCTTGACTTGAGATTTGGGTCTTGATCGATTGCACTCGGTGCATTAGTGGCCTTTATGTGTATCTACCACAAGAACCTCACGTCACAAGACATCAGGAAAATGTTTAGATCTAACTCCAGTCCAGGGAGCTCCGATGTCGACGCCGACATGATGTAGACTATTATGAGTATGATCATGATGACTGAAATAAATGGGAAAATGTTATATTTATATTACACTATATATACTAATAATCCAGATTTTTTAAAGCAACATTGTCTGACTCAGAGATGTACAATGTACATGTATGAAAACTAGTATGATGTCATAAGTTTAGTCTGTCCATCTCCGAACTATCATTGTGTCTCTCTTGATCTCCCCTTCTCAATGATCAATCTGGGCTCTCTGAAATGAATAATACGTTTTGGAATGGGGGCTTAAATGACATCATTTGTAAAGAATTCTTTGAAAATGCATGTTTTTCATTGTCCAATAAACTGTGTGATTAAAAATAATACTTAATAGAAGAAGATTGTAAGTACATTGATAGTATGCACTTTCTACTACTACATGTATATTTTCCCTTAATTGTTCTCTCACAATAACACTGTTTTTGCCATTCCTTAATTTCATTTTTATTCCCCCCTAGAATGAAGCTGCTTGTGTGTTTCATGACATCAGACCATCTACCAAGGAGCATCTTCTCATCATCCCAAAGTCGCATCACGGCAATGTCAAATCTCTTGATAAATGCCAAATTCCTCTTGGTAAGGACTGGGTGAATCTTCTATTTTTGTATCATGTTACATATATTATTGAATTTCAAACATGAATTGTGAAGGCAGTGAAGCTAGATTTCATTGAACAGTGTTCCCAACTTCCCTTACAGATGAACTATGAAAAGAGGAGTTGATTTTTATTAAATCTTTGTCTCTGTTTTTATACACATCAAATCAAACGCTTTTAAGATACCATGTATGAGAATGATTCGTCAAATATTGTTTATTATTTTGTATACCGAGGTAATAAATTACAAAAATTGATAAGCCTTACATTTATTTGAAGACAGTTACTCCGTTTTTTAAGTCATTTATGTAGTTATCTTATTTTGTCTTCTTCTCTGCTAGAGCTGTTAAAATCATGACAATTGTATTACCTGTATCAAGAATTATTAAAGGCTCGACTTATTTTCCAACAATGTTACGATTCTCTCTACTAGAATAGTGATGAATGCAAACTAGTTTCCAAACTAATAATGATCATGATCATCAATATATAGATGAAGTCATTAACTTTTCAAATATTTATCATCTATTGGGGGATTCTGTCATTTTGAAGTCAAAATTACTCTATTATACATTGGATTCTGGCAATGATTGCAGTTTAATGAATTTCTATTGTAATATGCTTGTCCTTTGGTATTTTTGTCCTTTTTTTTTCTTCAAACGGCCAAAGAATCATTGTATCTTGTCAAGATCCACAATGCATTTAAATGAGTTCCAAGCATGATTGAACAAATATTTTCATGAGTGATTGCATTTTTAAGGGTGTTTTTGTGATGATCATTCTAGACTGGCTAGATCAGGGTTCTACCTGAGTGCAAGACACCATAGTGCAAGTGGCAAGCAGAGGAGGTACTTCATATGTACCAAGGGAAAATCCCCCCCCCCCCCCTCCGAAGAAGAGTAATAAATAGTTTAGAACATACTTTCAACCTACATAATTATTATGATCCTCTTAAAATGTCTCCCCCACCCCCTCCCAATCTCCCATTTGATGCTGCAAGATTATTTTCATTTTTGTTTGGTATTGAAATGGTCTTTTTAAAAATTTTGTTAGTCACTTCAAGGTACATTGATACATTTGACAAATTATTCACACACCAGTGAAAATAAACATGTGATTACACAATGCAGTGAACATTATACTACATAATAGTATTTTCACTTAGTTTGGACCAAGGGGTAAACACATTTTTGATGAGAAGCCTGAGGGGTCTTCAAAAAAAAAAAAAAAAAAAACTTGTTCTTGTTGTTCATCCCACAGTGCAATACTTATATCAAGTTGGGGAGGCAGTCCTGGAAGCACGAGGGGGGAACATAGCAGATGCAAGGTAATTAGTGAGCTGACACTTGCTCCAAGTCAATTGGTCAAGTTAAAGATAAACTTTAGTACTGGTAATGCGATTGCATTGTGAAAGAAAAGGTGTGAAAGGATCAGAAACAGTTGATCATGTAGCATGTAAGTATTGGTGTGCACTGCAAGGTTCTGGAGTCATCAAAATCATAATAAATTTGACCGAGTCTTGGTAAAGTAACAAACACTCACATAGAAAGCTATATATGGGACAACACACATGGTGTCGGGGATGGTACTACCTTGGTTTCCTTGTCTTTCTATGCTCATTACTCAGCCAGTATACATTTTCTTCCAAAATTGTTTGGCACATGTCATTTATTTGTAATCTTGAACATTCAGTGTAAGTTTCGTTTGATTCTGTGAGAATTAATTTTTTTTTTTACCAGTACTGGAGTTTATCTTTAACTAGTGAACATAGCCAAACTTGCCACCATAAGCCTGACAAATTCTGAAAAGGTAAAGCATTGAATAAGATACCATCAAGTATATGTGGTTCCAGAATATTGTACATGTACTTAACAGAAAAATGATTAATGTGTCAAGTATACTATTGCAAAAAGAAATAAAGATGAACAACTCTTTTGAACATCAATTAATAGGAAAATGAAATATCACAACCTTTTTATGGAAATGTCCCCACCAATTTCAACAGAAAATATTTCAACTGATTTACATAGAGTATCATAAGAGTGCCTTATAACACTATGGAAAGTCACAATGTACTAAACATGAACTGAAAGACTCTGGGTTGCTTTCTACTTGAAGAGGTGTAATTTAAAACAGCTAGAGACTTACAAGGTTAGGCTTATCTTAAGGCTTTATGGCATTGTTTTCATTGTTAATCTGTGTCTGCAGGCATGTGAAGTGTTGTTTATGTTTCTTATTCATTTTGTGTTGTTGTTGTTGTTGAATAGGGTGGGATTCCATTGGCCACCATTCAATACAATAGATCATCTGCATCTTCATGTGGTCTACCCAACAAGTGAAATGAACCTGCTTGGAAAAATCATGAATAGGCCAAACTCCTTCTGGTTTGTAACAGTAAGTTATCTCTATGTTTTTCTGATTTGATTTGATTCCACATCGAGTTGTCAAAGAAGTTAAGATGAAAGAGGGGGGAGGAGGAGGAGGAGGAGGAGGTGGAGAAGGAGGAGGAGGAGGAGGAGAGAGAGAGAGAGAGAGAGAGAGAGAGAGAGGGGGGGGGGAGAAAAAGAAGAAGAAGTAGTACATGTTTTTAAAAAGATTCCTCTTTTTCTTCTTATTCTTCATATTTTATGCAACTCTAAAAAGACCTTCAGTCATCTTCAGGCGATAACAAGTTTGTACATTTTGCATCACATACAGTATATTACATGTATTTTTAAAACTGAATTCACCCATTGTGTTTTTTTCTATTTTCTTAGTATGAATGGGCACTCAACTGGTTACAGAAGAAGAAAGAAACTTGTCAAGAGGCTCCTCAAGAGAGCCAAACAGAAATATCTGAGTTACAAGAATAGGAGAACAGATTCCCTTAACCCATAGATGAACGGTACCTCCAAACATCTGAATGAATCACTATTGGTTCAAATTGGCATAAATTATATTGTTGTGTGCATGTAGGAAATCATGAACACAAGAGTTCTTCAAAATTATTTGGTTCTAAACTGTTCTATTTTAGATTGCTTGAGAAATAATTTTACAATTGTCTATTTGGAAAAATTGATGTAGTGAACTCTATTGCAAAGATGTACAGTGGAGTGAAAACAACAACAACACAGAATGGTCTAACTTGTGCTTTCTCTGAAAATATATAACATTTTTTCATCCAGTTGTATATTTTTGGTATGAAATATATGATATGATATTGATAATTTATAATATATAATCTAATGATTAAATGAACCTGTAAACAAATTCATCACATTCTGCATCAGAACAAAGTTAATAAATGTTAGATTTTACATTCCAGCTAATAACATTCTTGATGAGAACTATTCAAGAGATAACAGTGCTAACAAATAATAACACTTCACTGATAGGCTAGTGTGTTGATCTTATTGAGGCCGAAATAACAAATGACAACATCTCAATATTGGGATTTTACTTCAGGTGGCTGCTAGTCCACAACTCGTTATGTGCAGCTTGTCTAGTCTTGAGTCAGACCCAAAACAAATACCATTATAGTTAGTATGACCATGCTGCATTAATCTAGTTGCAATAGAATTTTATGAGTGCAATATTGGTTGTGTAGTTTGAAAAATCACTTCCATAAAATACTTGGGTAATTTTTGTATGGCAATAGTCAGTGTAGAGACTGATCTTATAAATGCACACTCTATTTATATTTTACTTTTCAAGCAGTCCTTTTGAGATAAGAAGAACAAGAATTTATAGTAAAAGAAAAATTGCTACGTTTATATATCGCAAATATCCATCAGATATTGTTCAAGGCATTTACAAAGTACCGTATATAACGGTGTATAAACCGCACTTTTTTGCCGCCGAATTTTTTTTTTTTTTTATTTTTTTTTTTAAAGTTTCAATTTATGCCCCTTCACCTGGCGCTATGCCTGGCAATGTCTCCCAGCTCGGTAATCGGTGTGTTGACTCACCACTCGGAAACTAGAACAACACTCAAATTTGTCTGTCATCTTGGTTTGAAAGTAATCTTTCTGATAGATCTCAATATGTAGTTTATAATAATAATTCCTCCAATTTTTCTTCTATTACATGGTGTACCACAAGGTTCTATCCTAGGTCCCTACTGTTTTTTAATTTACAGTACCGTAATGATCTTACACACAACAACAAAAAATCTCGGCCAAAAAAAAAAAAAAAAAAAAAAAAAAAAATTTTTTTTTTTTTTTTTTAAGGGCGAAAAAGAGGGTTGCGGTTAATACACGAGGGCGGTTTATACAACGTTATTTACGGTACTTAATTATGGAGGCTTTAGCCCTGGTGCCCTAAGGCACTGACAACATTTGAGGGACAACTTCCTACGAGGTACCCATTTACTAAAGGTACACCTGTGTGGCTAATGTAGATTAATGTCTTGCCAAGGGACTTTAATGCCTGGCTGGGTGGGACTTGGACTGTGAACCATGTGAACCATAGCCTATAATCTAGGCGGAGTGCCGAGCTTTTTTCTTTGCTGCTAGACTAACCTTAAGCAGAACGTCTGATCCGGCGAGACTACGAACCGTGAGCCGCGCACCGCCTATACTCACTGGTCTAGCTTTAGTCGTTGTTTTTTTATTATCGACCTTGAATCCGTGGCAGTTTTTCGTACGAAAACTGCCACGGATTCATGGTCGATAATAAAAAAACAACGACTAAAGCTAGACCAGTGAGTATAGGCGGTGAGCCGCTTCGCGACTCACGGTTCGTAGTCTCGCCGTATCAGACGTTCTGCTTAGGGTTAGTCTAGCAGCAAAGAAAAAAGCTTGGCACTCCGCCTAGATTATAGGCTATGTGAACCACAGTCTAATAGTGAATTCACCAAATTAATCTGGTCTCATTTTAATTTGATCCACTGATCTATGGAGTGATACGTGTCAAGCTTTCCAATTGTATTTAAATAGCGTATAATAACCATTTACAAACACCTGATAAAGAAGGCTGAAAGTGCTTGTTATACAGTATTTTAAGTAATTTCTGACTTGTTTTATTAACTTTAATCTAAAAATGAATTATTACTGTAAACTTCTATACCCTCCGGTAACCACTTGTGCATATCTTGTTTATTAAAGATAAACTTGAGTACTGGTAAAAAAAAGAAAATTATTTCTCACAGAATCAAATGAAACTTACACTGAATGTTCAAGATTACAAATAAATGACATGTGCCAAACAATTTTGGAAGAAAATGTATACTGGTTGAGTAATGAGCATAGAAAGACAAGGAATCAAAGTAGTACCAGCCCCGACACCATGCGTGTTGTCCCATACATAGCTTTCTGTGTATGTGCTTGTTACTTTACCAAGACTCGGTCAAATTTATTATGATTTTGATGACTCCAGAACCTTGCAGTGCACACCAATACTTACCTGCTACATGATCAACTGTTTCTGATCCTTTCCACACTTTTTCTTTCACAATGCAATCGCATTACCAGTACTAAAGTTTATCTTTAAGACCCTTGACTGTAATAACTTGAGTAGGTATTTTACCTGCATTACTTTGGAAGAGAGAGTGAATTACTTTGTAATGTTTTTTTCAAGGTAGAACAGAACAAAGGAATCATTCCTGCCAATTTATTTTTTTAATGATTGTGACAACATTGCCTATTTCTATGCACTTTTCTTTAAAAAAATAGATAAATCATACTTATATTTATTTTCTTGGAATGAAATGTCACTGCTTTTATGTCATATACGGTAGTCCTCAAATGGTTTGTTTACCGAACATGTGAAAATTATAGGCTATGGGTATGATGTATATTGTGTCAAACTAGAATTTAGCAAGAGACCACAGTTAATTGGCATTGGTTGATTACTTAATGTCCATGTATAGTGAATCATATATGTAAATTTATCTCTGTGCTGTTAATGTTAAATATGTAACATTTGATCCTTTCCGTTGATTGTAATATAAAAATGCTTTTATTGTGTTATATTGTAAATATTCAAACTCAAGTTCTAGCTCCGGCCGGCCACAACAGAAAATGTTATACTTGGAGTGATATATGAATAAAGGTGAATACACCATGCATTAGAAATATTATTTATTGTGCCAATTTTTTGTAGGTATAATGTGTTTTGAAGTGATGTGCTTTGTGTACAATGTTTCTCTGCCTTGACAGAAAGATATCCTGCAAGTTGAAATGGCTAGTAATCAGCAGAAAAGGTTGAAGAGAGAGAGAGGCGGATGGAGGAAGAGAGATAGACTCTCTCTGAGAGAGATACACATCACCGACTCTTTGATAAAGAAGGTGAAGAGAGAGAGAGAAAGAGAGGGGGTGGGACAGATAAAGAAGGTGAAGAGAGAGAGAGAGAGGGTGGGGGAGGGGGTTTAGAGTGAAAGGGTAGGCGGATAGGGAGAGAGAGGAGAATTGCAATAAAAACAGGCTCTTATATTTAGGAAAAGTGAAACGGCTGTTTCTAGCACTGTAGGAATTAGGTACTGATAACTGACGTAGGCCCAAGTATTAATAAAAAGGCACTGAAGGGAGATATTATCAGAGGCCGAGTCGTGACATATATATGCAAATTTGCACATATTTGGTGATCGAAGTATGGTACTTTTCTGATTATATATTTATTGAAAAGTACATAGAGCACTGCCCTGCCCCACTCCCCTCTAACCCCCCCCCCCCCTGTGTAATCTCTTACTGATAATCCCCCTCTCTTTCTCTCCCACCCATCCCATTAAATACCCCCCCCCCCCCCCCCCCCCCCCCTCCCCGTCCCCTCCCAACTGGGGGCTACGACAGATCAGACAGGGATGTTCATCGTGCATACTCCGATCCGCGGTGGCCGCCCACATACTACGATAACCTTTCACATACTGACACATAGCACTTCCGGTGTACAAGTGGGTGTACACAATCTCAATGAGATAATTGCATTGAATAGTTCCGTGTGAGCCGTAGAAATACCGGCTTCTTTTGATTTGGAAGGAGTTAGAGAAAACATCAGAATCAAAATGTCGAGATCCCAAAGTGAGAAAGATAAGAAACAGAAACATCAGGAGAAATACCAGGCAGTGTTGTCAAGATTGTTACGGGAGGAAGACAATAAATACTGCGTTGACTGTGAAGCAAAAGGTATGGAATCGGGAATGGATGGGATCAGTGTGTGTTCGCAAATATTGTGGCATGTTGTTTGAATGGGTTTTGAATACCGGTTCCTCTCTAATTTCTATACCGGTACATTCCCAATGCATGTGTCATTCATATTCATCAAGACATCAGGATGAATTACGGTGTTTTAAGTTTTGGCATAGTCTATCTTGATCCAACTCCAAGTCCTCAGAGACTCGGATTAGGGATGTTACAAAAAAATTTAATCTCAGAATTCAAGCTCCTGCTTTATGCCATTCGACAGAGCTTGATAAGACCTTTTAGTTTTATTTGATGCCTCATTCATCATAATAGTCCCAGTAATAAGAAAGTTATGCCAATTTTAAACGCCCGGAAATCATTTATTTAGATCTAGACTAATTGCTTTGTTTTCCTTTGTTTTTAAACCAAAAGTTGTGATCTCAAATGTGACCGAAAGATTCTATTTCATGACATAAAGTTACCCCAAAATGTATGTAAATACACAAAAAATGTTAATCGGGCCGTCATTTTTGCATGACATTTTCACATTCCTCATCCAAAAAAACATATTTCTAATCGTTAGATTTTGCTGAAATTTCACCAAAAGCAAATTCACATGTTAACCAATCGGTCTAGATACTTTTTTTCAAATCCTGTAGGTAGGATCAGGCCAGTACAGAATGGCACTAAACACGGCTCTTGTGAAACAGTGCCGCAAAACAAACCGCCGAAAACATAAATCATAAAAAGTTTAGTATGAAATGAAAGATAACAATGTCATTCTTCTCATCCAATAGAAATCATGAAACAAAAATCTAATCAGCCCATCAAAAGATCACATTTACGTAGGCTATCCAAATTGGTCTCCGATAGTGCATAACAGCCCCATGGCAGAAACCTTCTTGGCGAAAGCACACACATTGTAACATACCTACTCGGATACACAGACAATTTTTACTCTGAAAAAAACATGTCCTTGGGTTAGATCTAGATCTAAGTTAGACCGAATTTTTCTGTCTCTTTCGTTCGTTAAAGACTTTAGTATGACTAGTCCCTAGGTCTAGTGGCCAGTCTACCCGGTCTCTAGTCTAGACCACATTTTCTGTCTCTTTCGTTCGTTAGCCTCTGATCAGTAGGGGCGCTGGTTCGAAAATGAGGATCGTCCTCATAATAAACAAGGATATCCTCATAAACGAGGACAAAATGCGTCCTCAAAAATAAGGGTCGTCTGCATTTTCGAGGAAGTTTTTTTTCATCGGCGCTCTGGGAGTTTCATGTTACAGAACGGCCCGGTGGCGATGCCAAAAATGGATTCCCCGGGGGAAAATAACCCTAGATCTAGTTCACCTTCTACTTTTATGGGTTGTCCGTCTTCTCAAGGATTTATTGCTCATAAATGTGAAGGTCTCTGTACAAAGTCAATGTAATGCATCAAGAAAATCATTGCAGAATCCGTTTTTTGCATCGCCAATGTGCCGATCAAAAATATGAAACGACTGCGAAAATGCAGACGGTCCTTATTTTTGAGGACGCATCTGTCCGTGTTAAAGAAGACGATCCTTATTCTCAGACCAGCGCCCCTACTGCTGATTTTGGTAGGGTCGGCTTATTTGGGTAGGGTCGGCTCTCTCTTTAGAGAGCCTAACCGACCCGGCGCTACTGTAGTTTCGTATCCATTTTTTTAGCAGTTTCATATCCATTCTTAGCAAAGAAATTTTAGCCCAATTTTTTCCTAATTTTAATCATAATCATATATTGCATTTACCACCTGAATTTGGATCACATCCGACATCGGGAAGCCTCTGTTTAGGGCTTCGATGTCCACGTCGTCGCTCAGTACTGTCTCCGCGCTATAGCTTTGCAACGCAAACTGAAGCTATCAGTCTAAAATTATGCAAACTTCGCGTATGCTTTATGGTATTACGCACATGCACGATACCATAAATTATACGAGAAGCTTGCATAATTTTAGACTGATAGCTTCAGTTTGAGTTGCAGAGCTATAGCGCGGAGACGGTACTGAGCGACGACGTCGACATCGAAGCCCTAAACGAAGGCTTCCCGATGTCGGATGTGATCCAAATTCAGGTGGTAAATGCAATATATGATTATGATTAAAATTAGGACAAAATTGGGCTAAAATTTCTTTGCCAAGAATGGATATGAAACTGCTAAAAAAATGAATACGAAACTACAGTAGCGCCGCCGACCCTACCCAAATCAGAGGCTAACGAACGAAAGAGACAGACAAATTTGGTCTAGACTAGAGACCGGGTAGACTGGCCACTAGACCTGGGGACTAGTCTGTCTACATGTACATGTAGACTTGATCGAAAATTTCGTGTTTTTTTTTTTGTTCGTTAGCCTCTGATTTGGGTAGGGTCGGCTCTGAAGAGAGGAGCCGACCCGGCTTTACCCAAATTAGAGGCTAACGAACGAAAGAGACAGAGCCGACCATACCCAAATCAGAGGCAATAACGAATGAAAGAGTCTATAGGCCTAGAATCTGCATGTAGACCCTAGACTACATTCCAAAATTGTATCCCCGTTTAATGATATTACTGTTTTTTATTACATATAGTCTTGATGAAGCCAATTTATCTAGTCAGTAGGGGCGCTGGTCCGAGAATGAGGGTCGTCCGTCTCCAAATCGTGTCTTAAAAATAAGCTTTTTTTTTCTTCGGTGATCTGCACGCTGGCAATGCGAACAACGGATTCCGTGTAATGCATCGCCAACACGCGGGTCGGAATTAAGAATTTTCCGTGAAAATGCAGACGATTCTTATTTTTTAGGACTCGTATGTCCGTGTTTATACAGAGATGATCCTTGTTAAATGTGGACGATCCTTATTCTCGGACTAGCGCCCCTACGGCTCATACATGTACTGTAGTACACCTATTTATTACCGGTAGAGTCCTTCACTAAATAAAGCAAACTATAGTTCACATTTACAATGTATGTAGGCATGCATTGATTAATGTGTGTGTGTGTATTGGGTTTTTACAGACGTGTATCAATCAGATATGATTATTTACGTCTGGGGACCGACCTTTAAACGTCACCATCCGAAAGACGTGACTCAGTTTCGAACCTGCGTCCTCTGCTGAATCAGTTTGTAACTTCCACTTTTAGCTGGATTACAGGCGCACGCCACAACGCCTAGTTCAGATTAAGCTGAATAAAAGAATATTATATTGATTAATTGCATCATGCTTTTACAGTTATTAAACACAAAATATTACTTTCATTATAATTTTGTTTTAATTATATTTTTGCTTTAGTCAAGCTAATTTATCTAATAGGCATGTTAAGAAAATCACTATAAGGCTTAATAGGAGGGGACCTACAATGTACCATACACCACAAGGAATACATGTACACAATGTATACTCTTCGTGATCCTAGTCCCCCTCTATGAGAAATTTGATGATTTTAATTCACATGTGAGGGGGACTAGGACCATGGGGAATATATGTTTTATAGTGTTTTGAGTCATATTATTCATCATTTTTAATGATACAAATAGAAAAAAGACTAATGTTGTGAAACTTATGAAACTTTGAATACATGTAGTGTCAGGACTAGCCAGTTTTTTTGTTTTTTTTTGGTAATGGTAATCAGTCAAACACTGACTATAATCACCAATGCCTTTCTGTTTAATATTAATTTCTTTCTTTCCCTTTTTTCTCTCTTTTAAATACCGGTATACATGTATAATGTGGATCACAGTAGGCCTATAAAAAATGAAATAAAAAATTGGTTTCTCTCTCTTTTTCTTTTTCCCCCCTTAAAATGATTTTTTTTTTTTTTTTTTTTTTTTTGCATCAGTAGAAATATGCGTGGTGGAAAGAAATCCCCCATGTAGAAATGTTAGTTGTGAAGTTTTGCACCGTTTCGCTTTCGCATTGTGGAGGATAGATTTCTTTTGAAAACCTCCCAAACGTGTATCCTTTAGAAAGATTGCTGGAAAATTAAGGTAGGGCCTACAGGTACATGTACAGTACTGTACTGTACACGTGTCTCAACTTGAGACACATGAGACTCTCAAGTTTGTCCCCAGTGACTTGGATGCAATATTGCCTAAATTTTTTGATGACACACAAAGTACATTTGTAGTACCCGGTAGACCGAAAATTTCTGTCTCTTTCATTTGTTATCCTCTTATTAATTATTTGGGTAGGGTCGGCTCCTCTCTTCAGGGACAGAAGCTGGTCATAGGGTCTCCTGTGCGAAGTTTGGTGGCACAATCGTGCCACCAAACTTTGGACTGAAATCATAAAATGTCACTTTTATTAGCGGATTCATATCTGATGCATTTAATACTAAAAAATTAGGCCTACAGCATGCCTACAGTATACACCTTTAGGCAAGCCTTTTATTAACCGGGCGCCGGGCGATTTTTACCCTACGGTCCCTGACTTTTGGCGCCCGGTAAGACGGGGAAAATGAGTACCGGGCGCCGGTCATTTTTTATTTCTGGCGCCCGGTCTGGGAGAATTAACATTTTCTGTTTCATAAACTTCCACATGTCTAGCACTAAATGTTCACAAATGTGACAAAAACTTACTTGATACAAGTTAAACGTGGACTGAATGAACCCTAACAAATCATTATAATGAGAATCCTAATTAAAATCGACCAGAAACAATTGCAGCACGAATACGAGCGGCCGCTATTTCCTACTCCTAGCGGAGAACGGAGCACACAATACAGGGGATGTACACCACTCAAAGACGAGCGCATTTCCCCAGCCCAGGCCATGCATACACACACAAATGACATCAGTGCTGTACTGCAGTACACACACAGTGTCAGTACAAGAAAGTCTCGATGTAACTTCCAAAAATCCATCCCAAAAGCCAAATTTTGCTGTCAAAAATGCGGAATCGGAGCCATATTTCCAAAGCTCACGGGGGTTAAGCCCAGTTTTAAGAAACAGTTTCATCAAAATAGCGCTAAAAATCAAGAAATCAGCGATTTTGTTACCAGTTTTTTTGCCTATCGCATGCCCTTCGAATGTAATGGTATCTTCAAAAAGGCAAATGAAAATCAAAACACCGGATCTGCTGATGCATTGACTTTATGTACAAAGTAGATTGCAACTCCAGACTTGCCTTGATTCAGCGGCCCTCGTACTCATTGACTAAAATAATAAAATAATTGAATAATGGACTTTTCTGATAAAATAGGTACCGTAAATATATTTAACAAATCTTTTTTTTTAATTTTCTAATTATTATTATTTTTTTTTATTTTTTTTTATTTTTTTTAAATTTTTTTTTTTAAGTGACAGGTCGGCCGTTCACAATGATTGAATGCGTTTTTATTCAAAGAAACATGAATGCAATAGCATTTTATAGGGAAAATAACAAAAACGTAAAACAGGCATAATCTTTTTTTTTCACCTAAAATATGTTTTTTCAAGCTGAATAATATGTTTTTTTTGAAAGCGACAGGTTGGAAGCTCTGCATTGTCATTATAGATCTGGTTTTTCTTAAATATTTTTTTATAGAAATAATTTAATTCCCCCCTTCCCAACATTTTTAAATTTTTGACATTTAACGGCATGAAAATAGTATTAAACATGAACTACAACAACTACAAATGACAGATTTATCTAAGGTATGAGTGATTTAATATTAGAGTGCTCAAAATTTAAACTAGAAATTAAACTAGTCTACCGTATGTATAAATAAAAGGTAACGTTTAACAAATAATTTAAAAGAATACGGTACATATTTTCATCAATTTTGGAAACGGCTCCTGGTCCTGGAAAACGGCTCCCGGTTCCCAAAAAAAAATAAGGACCGGGAGCCGCTTTTTCAGATATTTGGCTCCCGGTCTGCTTTGACTTAATAAAAGGCTTGCCTTTAGGCTAATATACACATGTACATCGGTTCCACTTTATACCAACTTGACTGTATGATGCATTTTAGGGTCTTTTTCAGGATTTTCCTTGCCAAAGCTCAACTCTGTGTTGAAATTCTTGCAGTCGTATTTTAAACAAATAGTACATTCATGGCAAAACAAAATTATGTAGGAAATATATATGCTTTGAATTTTTGGGAACAACTGGTGTGAATAAGAAAAGAAATTTTTGTGTAAATTGTTTTATTTAGTTATTTTTTGAATTTTTAAATTCATTTTGTATCCTGTGCCAAAATATTAGAGGTCCATTTTTTCACAAGACCCATGTTTGAGTGAACCTCATCTACTGTACATGTAGTGTCATTAGTAAAATCAGGATTAAAATCATTTTAGAATGATTTGTGTAGTATATACATGTACAGAGTTTAATATTTAGAAAATGGCAGTCTTGTTTTGCTTTTACATGTGTAATTGTTTTGTCCCTGTGGGAAATTTGATGGGATTATTTGTCTGTAGATATGCAAAGCAAGTGATTCATTGTCGACGAGGTTGAGAATGTAGTGTCTCCCTCAAGGCTTGTTACTAGTAAAAACAGACTGACTGCGATCTAGTGAGCATTACGTGTAGGCCTACATGCATATTATGTATTATATGTATTATGCAGCTGTATTCACCCTGTTCTGTGCAAGGTTGAGTTTACACTGTACATAAATATACACATGTATTGTACAAAGTATTGATATGGGTAAAATAATGCAATAGGGTTGCTGCATGAAGCTACTGTATGGAACAAATCATTTGATTTTAAAGAGTAAACGCTAGGGCCAGTTACACTGCTAGCAAAAAACTTAAATTTTTCTCCCATTCTAGAGTTTTGTCGGAAGTTGCTACATGTAGGCAACTACATGTACCTGTAGCTACCCATACAGTACATGTAAACACAACAATGAATTAAAAAACCCAACCTCTGGAGTATTTTTTTTAAATGCCTTGCTGAAACTATATCCGCATACAGTGTAGCAGCAATTAGTGAGGCATGCACACAAAAACTTAAAATTACAAAACACAGACGTTTTTTAAGGGTTTTTTTCTCAAATAGTCTCCATGGTTAAAAAAAGAAACAATGTTTTTTTCTTTCAAATTGTTTTTTCAGTTTTTCTGCAATGTAAATGGGCCTTTTTCAAATTAAGATTGCACCTCCTGAATGATCAGACATGTTGACATAATGTATGTACATGTACATGTACGTATCTAGGAGGCTTCATTCAGAATTATGAGGTTTTTTCCATCCTTTTTCATGGTGTAATGTGTACATTGCAGCTACATGTACATACATGTACATGTACGTGTACACACAAGTACATGTACATGTACTGCATGGCTGTACTAGAAGAAAGTGTTTTCCTCCTTTATTTTTAAATCTTCTCTCTATCTCTCTCTTTCTTTCTCTCTCTTTTTCTTTCTCTCTCTCTTTTTCTTTCTTTCTCTCCCTTTTTCTTTCTTTCTCTCCCTTTTTCTTTCTCTCTCTCTTTGTCGATCCCTCTCTCTTTGTCGATCCCTCTCTAATACCTTATTTCTGTCTGTTTCTTCATACAGGTATTTTTCAATGATAGAACACCCACGTTCATTACCTACAGTGTATTCTCCCATTGTTTCAATCATTGTCTGACTGAAAATAAGTAATAAACTTTGGCAGACATTTTTATTAGATTTTCATGAAACCGATTATTGCTGTGTGTCATCAAATTGTATTGTCCATAATATAAAATGTTGAAAGATGGCATTGCTGGATTTGCTGCTCATAGTCATACATGTTGTTCTCTGTACATTGTTTGATTAAAATCCTTAAATTTGCAACATGGTAAGGCTCAAAATTAATGTTTTTTTTTATATACTGGCAAATCTCCAAAGTACTGGCAGTTTCTGCCCTTGCTTATCGTTTTTAGATACTTGATTTTTTTTATGCCTGCTTGCTATAAATTATAATTTAAAAATACCAGTTTTGCCAGTAAGTGTATTAAGAAATAATGCTGTTTTATTCATCCTTGTCAGCATTGTAGTAAATGTAATTGGTTCTACTTCATAAAATTGGTATACTTATTGAAAATATCTCCATTATGTTTTATAATGTAACTATAGTACTACTCTGTCAGATTTTGTACTTTTTTACTTATATTTTTCTTTCTGTATCGTAATTTTCTTGGAATAGTAAAAAAGTGATTACAATCATTTTCACTTCTCCATTTATATTTTCAGGACCAAGATGGGCTTCTTGGAATCTGGGACTCTTCCTCTGCATACGATGTGCTGGAATCCATCGGAACCTTGGTGTGCACATAACAAAAGTCAAATCAGTCAATCTGGATTCTTGGACAGAGGAGCAAATACTGGTAAATTGTACAGGGGGTGTATCAATTGGAGTTGGGGGGGGGGGGCACTTGGTTTGATTACCCCCCTAAATTTCAAAATATGTACATGTAGGGCTCATACAGAGTTACAGACTCTACACAATTTAATCTGGACCCCTTCCAAAAAACTAGTTAATGTGGAGCCCTGATGTGGTAAACTACTGCAGCAAACGTTACAAATTATTTTACACATAACGAGTGATGGGAGGGGGTCAGTAAAGTATGTACATTGTACCTGTTGCTAGCTGGGCACAACAAAAGAATAAAGGTCCTATGCACATATCTGCACGCTGTGTACATGTACATGTACATTTTAGTATAAGAAAGAGAAATGTGAAGCGAATACTTTTATTTATATTTTGTCCTTGGTGCTTACCACAGCATATATGGGAATGAGACTTTACTGGTATATGGATTTTGAAACTAAATCATGATTCTCATTGTTTCACTTTTAATCTCATCTGTTTATTTTGTATTTTTGTATTTTTTCCCCCAGCATATGGAGAGCATTGGAAACACACAAGCAAGGAAATATTATGAATGTAATCTCCCTCCAAACTTCAGACGGCCACAGACGGACTCGTATCCTTTCTCAATAATTGCTTTGAATTCTTTATGATCGTTCATGATGTTATGGCATACATACGTACATTATTTTGCAGTGTGTACTAGCCCAGTACACATTCCAGAATGAGTATTTATCCATCCATAGCACATTATTCTAGGAAACCGTGCTCCGGTTATTGTTGCGAGTTTTGGACTGTTGTAAATGTAGAGATTTCTTTTGTATATGTTGGTCATTAACGTGCAATATCCACTTTAAGGTATCAACAGATGATAAACAGATTATTGTTGACAGCTTGTCATACATTGTATAGCAGTCCATGTAAAGAGAGTCCCAAATACGCCAATCAGATGGGTATTCTGTTGCTCAAATAATGTAATGACATTAGAAATTTATGGAGTACACAATGTAAAAATGTGTTCATGTATTAAGTGTACTCTTTCATCCGAAAAAGGCAACATTGTCTGACAAGAAAGCGTCAAGATCTAAAAGGCAAGCCCAATCCTACATCCTCAGCGATGTATTTCATGTAGTACCGGTATTGACAAACCATGTTTTTCTTGACCACGATCATCATCTATCACCAGTCCATTAGAACAATTTATCAGGAGCAAGTATGAGCACAAGAAGTATGTCGACAAAACCATGCAACAACCAAAAGCATCCAGGGTGAGTTCAGCCAGTTGAGGGCTAGAAGGGTTTACACTGTACGTTTGAGCTGATGGCTCTATTGCTCTCAGCAAATTGATTTTTTTTTAAATGTTAATATTGTTTTCTTGTTGCAAACTTGCTCCAAGCCTGATGCATTCATCATCAAATCTTGGCTTCCCGTTTGCAGATATTAAGAATCCCCAATGCCTCTAGAGCTATTCCAACATGTACATCAGTTATGTGATGAGCAGCCTGGAAGTACATCCATATCATTGACATGAACTTTTATTACAATTTGGAACTTGTCAAGCTGACAAATTTTTAAGATTTCACTTAATAACTGGTTGAAAGTTACAAGCAGCAAGTTCTACTGCAGCCATTTCAGTCACTGTAAACTAAATTTTTGCTCATGATAGTGTTGATTAGCCCAAAAAAAGTACTTTTGATGTAAATCAAATTTTATTCTATGATCGTTGAATTGAATTGAACTTTATTTCATTCATCATAAAAACATCATAACAAACATATAAAATACAAAACATAGCGTACAAGTTAAAGAGAAACATTTACAATACAATACAACAACAAATATATATATGAATGTGGAGACAGCTAGGAAAGCCAAAGGGCTTTATTGGTGCTGCCACCAAAACAGTAATGTATAATGCAGTATTATTGTTGTTTGAGAATGTGATTTAAAAGGGGGGGGGGGGGGAACAGACCGTGTACATAATCGATCTTTATTTATTTTGTTGGATTAAAAATGATTTATATCTCCTTTTAAAAGCTAATTGCTACATTGGTAGCAATTAGGGATGCAGAATGACCAAATACCTTGGACTTACCATTTAAAGTGACCAAATGCTGCATTTTTAATGCTAAAATCAATAGATAATTCATTCCAAGATATATTTTAAAGTATTGTCATTTCTTTTATCTTACCATGTTGCCTATTTTTTATATTGTTAAAGGTATTACAAAGTTTTGGTATGAAGTCATGAATTTGGTTCAAATGAACATATTGGAAGCATATGCGATCCTACAATATTCAGTGATCGTTGTCGCGGTTGAAATCGAGTCTAAAGTTATGAAAATAACATAACAAACTCTTTATGTTGTATAGCTCCCTCTCAAGGTCAAGATATTAATAAAGCTATAAAACAATGTTTCTCGACTATAATCGACCGATTAGCTATTCCCGTTTGGAAATTATATATCACAACTACATATTCTGAGATTTTCATGGTCGCAGCTACCATTTGTACGGCTGTAGGCGCTTTTTGAAATTCATCAAAATTTACCGGGAGCACCGGTAAATTATTATATTCAATTTATCTCGAAAGCAGAAGTATTTTAGGAGCTACATTTTCTAGTACTTATGATACAGGGTCATTCCATGTCAAATCACCCAAAAAATCTGAAAATCTGAACCCGACCATTTTTGATTTTGATGAAACTTTGTGTACTTGTTGAGTGTGATCTCACAGCACCAAATCCAAAATTTTAGGTCAATTGGGTGAGGGGTTTGGGAGATACGGCCAACCAAATTTTGAGATATTTGCAAAAATGGGGGTGGCGGGCCTACCTTTGAACCCTTGTATCTCGGGACCTAATGGGTCAATCTTCACAAAATTTGTATTGTTGGAAAGGGTATTCAATAAGGATTCCAAATCTGCCGCCATTTTGAAAATTCGTACATGTTGGGGTACTTTGACCTCTTGACCTAAGATTTGACCTTGAAATTGACCTTGTGGATCACGTAACCTTGACAACATTTTTCATGAAATGCAATCTCTGACATGTTCACTTAAACATATAAAAGTTTCAGAGATACAATATTTTTAGTTTAGGAGCAACAAGGATTGAAAGTATCCATACTTACAGATATTCACAATAAACCCTATTATAATGTATACAATACATGCAATATGCACAGTACAACATACATCTTCCACATGCTTTTTTGTTCTAAATGTCAGCAGTACTTGAATAGAAATAAAATTACAAGTTCATATAGGCCTAAAGGGTTAACAGGATGTAAGACTTTAGGCCTCTGAGTCGGTTCTAGGATAATTACCCCCCCCCCCCCCCCCCGAGGACAATTACCTCCTCGGACAATCTATCCCCCCCTCCCCCCGAGGACAATTCGTCGCCTGGCGTGCAGAAGGGCGTTACCTCAAATTTCAGGTCAATAATGAAACATTAAGCAAAAGGGCGTTATAGCACTAAATCGCCTCAAACTTTTATAAAACTGATTTATTTCCGAGAAAAGAATTGTGGCTGTGTTCTACTACAACATTTCTATTAGTCTTTATGTTTTAAACCAATTTTCGGGACGGAAAGCAGTTTAAATATAAAACAAATCTTTTAATGCGAATAATTTGAAAAGTAGTTTTTGAGTCGCTCGCGCGCTTACGCCCTTCTGCCACCTGGCCGACGAATTACCCCTCCCCCCTGGAAAATTACCCCCCAAGGTAAATTACCTTCCCCCAAAAAAAATCTGCTTTGATTAAAACCAACTTATTGTCAGGATGGACTTCCCCTTTAACGAATAAGGGGGGGGGGTAATTGTCCGGGGGGTAATTGTCTTAGGGTGTAATTGTACGGGGGGTAATTGTCCTCGGGGGGGGGGGGACAGATTGTCCTAGAAGGTAATTTTCTGGGGGTAATTGTCCTATGGGTGTGATAGTCCTCGGGGGGTAATTTTCCTTTGGGGGGGGGAGGAACATTGCCTGGGGGTTAGTTTTCCAGGGGGGGGGGTAATTATCCTAGAACCGACTCAGAGGCCTAAAGCCATACATCCTGTTAACCATTTAGGCCTATATGAACTTAGAATGGATATGCCTAGAACAAAAAAGCATGTTGAAGATGTACATGTACATGTATTGTATACATTATAATAGGGTTTATTGTGAATATCTGTAAGTACGGATACTTTCAATCCTTATTGCTCCTAAACAAAAAATATTATATCTCTGAAACTTTTATATGTTTTAGTGAACATGTCAGAGATTGCATTTCATGAAAAATGTTGTCAAGGTTACGTGATCCACAAGGTCAATTTCAAGGTCAAATCTTAGGTCAAGAGGTCAAAGTACCCCAACATATACAAATTTTCAAAATGGCGGCAGATTTGGAATCCTTATTGAATACCCTTTCCAATAATACAAATTTTGTGAAGATTGACCCATTAGGTCCCGAAATACAAGGGTTCAAAGGTAGGCCCGCCACCCCCATTTTTGAAAAAATCTCAAAATTTGGTTGGCCGTATCTCCCAAACCCCTCACCCGATTGAGCTAAAATTTTGGATTTGGTGCTGTGAGATCACACTCAACAAGTACACAAAGTTTCATCAAAATCAAAAATGGTCGGGTTAAAACCATTGGGTGATTTGACATGGAATGACCCTAGGGTCATTCCATGTCAAATCACCCAAAAAATCTGAAAATCTGAACCCGACCATTTTTGATTTTGATGAAACTTTGTGTACTTGTTGAGTGTGATCTCACAGCACCAAATCCAAAATTTTAGGTCAATTGGGTGAGGGGTTTGGGAGATACGGCCAACCAAATTTTGAGATATTTGCAAAAATGGGGGTGGCGGACCTACCTTTGAACCCTTGTATCTCGGGACCTAATGGGTCAATCTTCACAAAATTTGTATTGTTGGAAAGGGTATTCAATAAGGATTCCAAATCTGCCGCCATTTTGAAAATTCGTACATGTTGGGGTACTTTGACCTCTTGACCTAAGATTTGACCTTGAAATTGACCTTGTGGATCACGTAACCTTGACAACATTTTTCATGAAATGCAATCTCTGACATGTTCACTTAAACATATAAAAGTTTCAGAGATATAATATTTTTAGTTTAGGAGCAACAAGGATTGAAAGTATCCATACTTACAGATATTCACAATAAACCCTATTATAATGTATACAATACATGCAATATGCACAGTACAACATACATCTTCCACATGCTTTTTTGTTCTAAATGTCAGCAGTACTTGAATAGAAATAAAATGACAAGTTCATATAGGCCTAAAGGGTTAACAGGATGTAAGACTTTAGGCCTCTGAGTGGGTTCTAGGATAATTACCCCCCCCCCCCCCCCCCGAGGACAATTACCTCCTAGGACAATCTATCCCCCCCTCCCCCCGAGGACAATTCGTCGCCTGGCGTGCAGAAGGGCGTTACCTCAAATTTCAGGTCAATAATGAAACATTAAGCAAAAGGGCGTTATAGCACTAAATCGCCTCAAACTTTTATAAAACTGATTTATTTCCGAGAAAAGAATTGTGGCTGTGTTCTACTACAACATTTCTATTAGTCTTTATGTTTTAAACCAATTTTCGGGACGGAAAGCAGTTTAAATATAAAACAAATCTTTTAATGCGAATAATTTGAAAAGTAGTTTTTGAGTCGCTCGCGCGCTTACGCCCTTCTGCCACCTGGCCGACGAATTACCCCTCCCCCTGGAAAATTACCCCCCAAGGTAAATTACCTTCCCCCCAAAAAAATCTGCTTTGATTAAAACCAACTTATTGTCAGGATGGACTTCCCCTTTAACGAATAAGGGGGGGGGGGGGGGGTAATTGTCCGGGGGGTAATTGTCTTAGGGTGTAATTGTACGGGGGGTAATTGTCCTCGGGGGGGGGGACAGATTGTCCTAGAAGGTAATTTTCTGGGGGTAATTGTCCTATGGGTGTGATAGTCCTCGGGGGGTAATTTTCCTTTGGGGGGGGGAGGAACATTGCCTGGGGGTTAGTTTTCCAGGGGGGGGGGGGGGTAATTATCCTAGAACCGACTCAGAGGCCTAAAGCCATACATCCTGTTAACCATTTAGGCCTATATGAACTTAGAATGGATATGCCTAGAACAAAAAAGCATGTTGAAGATGTACATGTACATGTATTGTATACATTATAATAGGGTTTATTGTGAATATCTGTAAGTACGGATACTTTCAATCCTTATTGCTCCTAAACAAAAAATATTATATCTCTGAAACTTTTATATGTTTTAGTGAACATGTCAGAGATTGCATTTCATGAAAAATGTTGTCAAGGTTACGTGATCCACAAGGTCAATTTCAAGGTCAAATCTTAGGTCAAGAGGTCAAAGTACCCCAACATATACAAATTTTCAAAATGGCGGCAGATTTGGAATCCTTATTGAATACCCTTTCCAATAATACAAATTTTGTGAAGATTGACCCATTAGGTCCCGAAATACAAGGGTTCAAAGGTAGGCCCGCCACCCCCATTTTTGAAAAAATCTCAAAATTTGGTTGGCCGTATCTCCCAAACCCCTCACCCGATTGAGCTAAAATTTTGGATTTGGTGCTGTGAGATCACACTCAACAAGTACACAAAGTTTCATCAAAATCAAAAATGGTCGGGTTAAAACCATTGGGTGATTTGACATGGAATGACCCTAGGGTCATTCCATGTCAAATCACCCAAAAAATCTGAAAATCTGAACCCGACCATTTTTGATTTTGATGAAACTTTGTGTACTTGTTGAGTGTGATCTCACAGCACCAAATCCAAAATTTTAGGTCAATTGGGTGAGGGGTTTGGGAGATACGGCCAACCAAATTTTGAGATATTTGCAAAAATGGGGGTGGCGGACCTACCTTTGAACCCTTGTATCTCGGGACCTAATGGGTCAATCTTCACAAAATTTGTATTGTTGGAAAGGGTATTCAATAAGGATTCCAAATCTGCCGCCATTTTGAAAATTCGTACATGTTGGGGTACTTTGACCTCTTGACCTAAGATTTGACCTTGAAATTGACCTTGTGGATCACGTAACCTTGACAACATTTTTCATGAAATGCAATCTCTGACATGTTCACTTAAACATATAAAAGTTTCAGAGATATAATATTTTTAGTTTAGGAGCAACAAGGATTGAAAGTATCCATACTTACAGATATTCACAATAAACCCTATTATAATGTATACAATACATGCAATATGCACAGTACAACATACATCTTCCACATGCTTTTTTGTTCTAAATGTCAGCAGTACTTGAATAGAAATAAAATGACAAGTTCATATAGGCCTAAAGGGTTAACAGGATGTAAGACTTTAGGCCTCTGAGTGGGTTCTAGGATAATTACCCCCCCCCCCCCCCCCCGAGGACAATTACCTCCTAGGACAATCTATCCCCCCCTCCCCCCGAGGACAATTCGTCGCCTGGCGTGCAGAAGGGCGTTACCTCAAATTTCAGGTCAATAATGAAACATTAAGCAAAAGGGCGTTATAGCACTAAATCGCCTCAAACTTTTATAAAACTGATTTATTTCCGAGAAAAGAATTGTGGCTGTGTTCTACTACAACATTTCTATTAGTCTTTATGTTTTAAACCAATTTTCGGGACGGAAAGCAGTTTAAATATAAAACAAATCTTTTAATGCGAATAATTTGAAAAGTAGTTTTCGAGTCGCTCGCGCGCTTACGCCCTTCTGCCACCTGGCCGACGAATTACCCCTCCCCCCTGGAAAATTACCCCCCAAGGTAAATTACCTTCCCCCCCAAAAAATCTGCTTTGATTAAAACCAACTTATTGTCAGGATGGACTTCCCCTTTAACGAATAAGGGGGGGGGGGGGGGGGGGTAATTGTCCGGGGGGTAATTGTCTTAGGGTGTAATTGTACGGGGGGTAATTGTCCTCGGGGGGGGGGACAGATTGTCCTAGAAGGTAATTTTCTGGGGGTAATTGTCCTATGGGTGTGATAGTCCTCGGGGGGTAATTTTCCTTTGGGGGGGGAGGAACATTGCCTGGGGGTTAGTTTTCCAGGGGGGGGGGGGGGTAATTATCCTAGAACCGACTCAGAGGCCTAAAGCCATACATCCTGTTAACCATTTAGGCCTATATGAACTTAGAATGGATATGCCTAGAACAAAAAAGCATGTTGAAGATGTACATGTACATGTATTGTATACATTATAATAGGGTTTATTGTGAATATCTGTAAGTACGGATACTTTCAATCCTTATTGCTCCTAAACAAAAAATATTATATCTCTGAAACTTTTATATGTTTTAGTGAACATGTCAGAGATTGCATTTCATGAAAAATGTTGTCAAGGTTACGTGATCCACAAGGTCAATTTCAAGGTCAAATCTTAGGTCAAGAGGTCAAAGTACCCCAACATATACAAATTTTCAAAATGGCGGCAGATTTGGAATCCTTATTGAATACCCTTTCCAATAATACAAATTTTGTGAAGATTGACCCATTAGGTCCCGAAATACAAGGGTTCAAAGGTAGGCCCGCCACCCCCATTTTTGAAAAAATCTCAAAATTTGGTTGGCCGTATCTCCCAAACCCCTCACCCGATTGAGCTAAAATTTTGGATTTGGTGCTGTGAGATCACACTCAACAAGTACACAAAGTTTCATCAAAATCAAAAATGGTCGGGTTAAAACCATTGGGTGATTTGACATGGAATGACCCTACATCCAAAGGGGCGTCCAAATATATCAAAATTGTATAGAATGACTATCCACCCAATTTTCAAAATTTCCTAAAACTTTGTATTACCTTTAAACCTGTTCTAGGTTAAGAAAGTAGATAACAGAGAAACTCAAGATGCAGACAAGGAGAAGAGGAAAGCTAAGAAACAGGAGAAGAATAACATCGCCCTTCCAAGACCATCAGATGTAAGTTTGTATTTGGCCCCCCCCCCCCCCCCCCCCCCCCCCCCTCTCACTCCGGGAACGGAGGGACCGCATGCATGTTCCCAAAATCTATGGCTCGTAACAAAGAAAAAGATCTGCCTGTATTGACTTTACACACAAGACTTATGCTGAAAAGGGGGGGGGGGTGCTGGGAACACGCATATGCGTACCCTAAATAACACTGAGTGGGGGGGGGGGCGGGGTTTCTGGACAAATACACATACACTCTAGATTACCCCTACCCTCTCTCCCACACCACCCCGCCCCGCCCCTTAACTTCCAGAGGAGAATATCTAAGTTTTGTATCTGGACAGTTACCCTTACCCCTTCGACTACCCCCAGCCTCACACCCAGTGTACCCGGCACGCAATGCCAGACTTGCTTGTTCTGGTATATGTACACTGTATAGGGAATTCAATCCATGATCACAAAGTCTCTTTATCAAGACGACATACAGCGAAGAATTCAGAATGGAAGACTGCAAGTCTATTTTCCTGTACGTTCAGCTTCCTTCCCTTTTCCTGAGGAAGGAATTCAAATAAAGACTAGGAATATATGGGTCATTCAAGAAGGCATTACAAGCATATATGCAGTAGCAATTGCAAGGGACACATTATCATTTCTCCTCAGCAAATGTACTGAAAAGTGTAACAAATTTATACACATGTACACATTTTTATGCCTCCTCAACAAAGTAGCCATTATGTTTGGGGTGGTCCGTCCGTCTGTCTGTTCTTGTGATCGCATTATCTCAAGAAACGATTGAAGGATTTCCGCCAAACTTTGGTCATGTATGTATCTTGCAAAGCCAATGAACTAAGTAGATTTTGGAGTCACGAGGTCAAAGGTCATGGGGCTCATTATGAATGCAAAAATAGCTTGTGGAAGCATTATCATTAGAACCGACAGATGGATTACTATCAAACTCATGACATGTAGTTTGTATCTTGCAGATCCATGTATATGAAAAATAATTTGTTATCACCATATTCTGAGAACGTGTTGATGGATTACGATAAAACTTGAATTTTAAAAATTGCTTCTGTTTTGGTTTGTAAAATTGCTCTATGGCCGAGGCATCATTTTTTACTGTGCGCAGTTGAAGATCCATCTACATGTAGTTTAACCTGCATCATTGCTTTATTGATCCTCCCGAACCACCCATTGGAATTGCACTCATTTTCCATTAAGGTTGATACATTTCTGCCAGGAAGCCTGCTCACAAAAAGAAGTCTTATTTACCTTTATTTATGATACATGTATATTCAAAGTGTATTAAACCTCTTGAAGCTGATATTCTGAATAAACATGTATAAAATAGTATACCGTAATTAACGATGTATAAACCGCCCTCGTGTATAAACCGCACCCCTCTTTTTTCGCCCTGAAAAAAAAAAAAAAATAAATAAATACGGTACACACAAACAGAGCAGTATACATTTTGATGATTACCAAACCCTGTTTAATCTCTTGTTCCTTCAGAATGCTCCTGTTGTCAAGAAGCAACAAGGCCCACCTGCACAAACCCTTGCTGCTCAGGCTGCTACAGTCACAGCTGTACAGAGCGCCCCCACAGCCTCTGCACCCCCAGCCAGTACCACAGCTGCTCCACCCACCCAGTCTTCAAATGTATTGGATCTCTTTGGACTAGGTATGATAAACATACACAAAACACAAGTCATAAGATTATAGATATTAAAGCATAGCTTTCAACATATATATCAAAAAGTAATAGAGCAAAAGGTTTTTAAAAATACAAAAGTACTTTTCATATACCATGTGAAGGATTCTCCATATACATATACCTTACAAATACTGAAAGAAGATTATGAACTATTAAGTATATCCGAAGCTCTTTGGAAGCACATAGAGACTATTTGTAAGTATTATGCGCTATACAAGAACATACTATTATTATTATTATTATTATTATTATAATATCCCGACTTTCCCTCCTTTCCATCTCCACCTGATCAGAAACCCCTTCAGCTCCAGTGGGTAACGGTGATCTCCTTGGATTACACACACCTCAGAAGCCCATTGCCAGTCAGATCTCTCCAGCCCACAATGCCAATGCCAATGCGCCCCCGGCGGCGGCCACAGATCCCGCCATCGAGGAGTCTCTCTTCGGCTCGGAAGACAGCTCAAAGTCTGCATCGTCCAAAACATCCAAAGAATCAATCCTGGCGCTGTACGGGTCTTCCGGGCAGAGCCAGCAGAACTACGGTGTTCCAGGTAAAGTGAATTTCCTTTGTTACATCGCCAAACCAACTGCAATCTGGTTGCTACAGTGTATCACTACATGTTGGTTTATTAGCAGTGTTTTCATGAACAAAATTCCATTATCTCAGTAAATGAATCCTACGTGACCGCGCATGACCAATCATTTGATTAGGATCTGGGAGTGTTTGACCCTGTTTGCAGCTTCATCGTTTCCAGAGTCTGATTTTATCCAACATTCTTGAAGATACTGCACAGCCAATTTGTAGGGGGCTTGTTGAAAAATGTTCAGGGTCTGTTTTGGGACAGTTTGCATGAATCGATTCCCTTCAGAGTGAAACTTCTGAAAGTTGATCAGTTTTCTTTGATCTGAACTTGTCCATTCACCGTCAATCTTATTGATACAGTGGTAGTACTCCATCTTCCCCAATATGTGTATGAGACACAATTCAATCTTTTCAAGTAAAGATGGTAAATATAACAATGTCACTGTTTTTATATATACAGAGTAAAGAAGTGCATACATGATGTGTATACTTCCATAGACTGAATATGTTTAATGCTTGGTAAACTTACTCATAATAGAGTAATTTACTCCTGTTTTGCAGTACTTGTGTGTTTTTACTCCATTCTTTTCTTGGCGGTATTCACCACCTGGTATTTACAGGCCAACCCTGAAGTAATGTCTGTGGATATCTTGTAGTAAAGATGTTTAATGTACCAACATCTCTATGAAATATGGTACAGTCAAACCTGTCTATAGCGACCGCCCAAGGGAAGCACAAAAAGTGGTCTTTGTAGACAGGTTCCTTTAGTTCATGTTTCATTGAGAAACCATTTTCAAGGGAAACCAAAAATGTGGTCTTTGTAGACAGGTGGTCACTAAAGCTGGTTTGACTGTATTTGTTAGAGAAGCTATCACATGATGTACGTGAGCTGGTACTCTTTGTTCTTTCTCTGCATGTGAGCTTTACAACTGTTTTACAAAACAATCCTTAAAAATATGATTACAGGGGGTATGTACATTCCAGCACAACAGCCAAACCAAATGATGAATGGTGGTATGCCACAGATGCAACCACCACAACAGCAACAACCCAATGCAGGGTTCCCACAACAAAACAACTACAATTTGGGAATGATGGGTGGCGGACAGCAGATGCCAGCAGCGCAGGGCATGCTGGGTAATCAAGGAGGGATGATGGGAATGTATAATCCAAACCAAGCCCATATACAACAGCAACAGCAGCAACAAGCAGCGTTCTTACACCAGGTAAGTCAGAACACTGTAGCATACATTACCACTTGAATGATTCATTCTAAATTTCATAAAGGAATCATTATCTATCTATATACAACTTCATGGCCATTCTTAATCCATGAAAAGTTCCAAATGAACTCTCTAATGTACTAAATATATCATTACTTTACTTTCTCACTATTCAGCTTTAATTTTGATCATAAATTTAATTTGAGTGATATATAACTTGGTTTGCATTGAAGAAAAAAAAATAGATGACATCATTCATCAGACTCCTATCATCAGCTTAAGTATGAGACAGTGCGAAACATTTGAAAGCTATATGATTGCCGTGTAATTAATGCAACTTGGAAAATTGAAGTGTGTTTACTTTTTGCTAATAATGCTCTGCACTATTTCCACACATAAAGATATTCATGATATCGTTTTTTGAAAATATAATAGTATTACAATATTCGACGTCAGCTCCATGAATGCGATGTGAGTGCTTTTTTGTAAAATATCATTCACTAAGTAAAGTCATTCATATTATTAAAAAGAAAAATAGGCAGAGAAACTACATCATATAAATGCCCCAGGCACTTTTTACCCAAGACATGAACATGTAGGTGTCAGATGATATTCACTCCACTCATGTTCATGTATTACCAGTGTGATTGCTTTATGATTAACAATATCCCATTCACCATAACTTGTGTTCTAACCTGTAACTGCAACTTATCACAACCTATTGCAGCAACAGCAGCAACAACAGCAACAAGCACAGGCTCAAGCCCTACAACAGGTTTGCCCTCTCTCTCTTTCTATCTCACCCATGCTCTCTCTTTCTGTCTCTAACCCTTTCCAGAGATGCCAACCAGTACGATTAAATCATATTTAGTACGATAATAAGAGTGAAATACGATATCAAATACTTAAAATACAATTTAAAAAATAATAATAAATTAACCCAAAAGAACAGCGGAATCGCATAGAAACATATACAAATTAACCCCTGCAACCCCCCCGAAAAAACTTTGCTTTACAATTTTCTCATTAAATTTTAATGAAAGAGCAAACATTTTACTTGACCGTACTTTCCATTAAAACATTTTTCTGAAATTTTACTGGACCGTTGGCGTAGTGTCGAGTTTTTGTGAAAATCTGATTTTTCTCTCCAAAATCTGATTTTTTAGGAAACTCAGTCTGTTTTTGTTTGTGTCAAGAGGTTGGCATCTCTGCCTTTCTTACTCTGCTTTAGTTTTAACAATAAGACATAATTTAAGTTTAGGTTAGGGTAATGATGTGCTGAGCTTTTGAAATACATGTCTGTGTCTCAACTACAACTGCTAAAAAAGGTTGGCATCTCTGCCTTTCTTACTCTGCTTTAGTTTTAACAATAAGACATAATTTAAGTTTAGGTTAGGGTAATGATGTGCTGAGCTTTTGAAATACATGTCTGTGTCTCAACTACAACTGCTAATCTGCTAGTATGATTTCAGAAATTTCAAACAGGAGTGCTCCTATGTTAAAAGTAACTTGTCACAATTTGGGCATAAACTTTTTATGAGGGTATAATGAACATGGGCTCTCTCTGCACATTTGCACACTAGAGCCCCAAATCTTTAGATTTAAACAGTCCCGTGTATGCAGACCTTAGAAATGTCCATTTGGACTCAATGTCAAAAAAGGGTAAGCTTGGAGCCCTGTCCTAATTATTGATTTAGAGACCTGTGCAAAAATAATTTGTTGAATAGTTTTTATTTTTAAGTCAAGGCGCTTGGAATAGATGAAATTAATATTTTGAGAGTTTTCAATCATTTTTAACATCATTTTAAACGTATGTTAATTTACTAACCATTTTCACAATAATTCAAATCAGGAGCAGACCAAAGTGCTTTTATTGATACCATCTAATATTGCATTCATGTGTCATTTATTTTGAAAAGACATTGAATAAGTGTTATAGAGATAGTAGCTCAAACTAAAGTTAAAAGAAAACAAAAATTATAGAAAAAAATGTATTGAATACATTATATTAATGGTTGATTATTGCCTTTCGGTATGGCACGTTGTGCACTGAAAACACATAGTAGAATAATAGGTCTGTATTAATCCTGAAATGTCGCCCATTCACTGCAATGCTTTGTCAAATACTCACATTATTCTTTAACTGGTAGCCTTATTGTCAACTTTATTGTTGTTGATGTATACTTTTTTATATTGTTAGATTACTAACAAAAAACTTATCTTTTGTTCCGTCATTGTTTTTATTATCTTTTCTTTTTGTTTCCCTTGATGTTTGTTCTGTCTTATTCATATCTGTATCCTCCTAACAAAAAAAACACCAAAAATCAACACACACACACTAAATGGCTACTTCTTCTATATACCCAAAATGCACTGGGTTTTCCTGTCCGCCTACCCACAATGCAGCAGCAGCAGCAACAGTATCAGTGGGAGCAGATGCAGTTCAGGCATATGCAACAGATGCAAATGCAGCAGCAGTATGATACAATGCACCAGGTTGGCTTATGAATAATGCAAGACATTAATTTACATAGCTCTTCCTTCATGCTTTTCATGCTGCATACTATGCACTTTCACATTTGCATATTTTCTTCATGCATTTCTCTTATGCATTTAAAAATTACATGCATTTTCTCATCATTTATATTTAATAACTCATTTATCAGCATGGTTTATTTCAAGAATTGAATACCCTATGACGAAAATCATTTTGATTCTTATCTTCAAAGGATTGCTCATTGAAGTTAGGTTTAATAGAATGAGTGTCACATATGTTATTTGCCAAACTCTGGCATCCATCATATGTGAAAACTCATTATAATTTTCTGCTATGAAAGAGAAGCCTTGTCAATAAATTTCTATACTTAAGTCACTGAAGAAAAAAAAAATGTTTTGAAATGTATGTATGCATTTTTTTTCTTTGATGGAGGGAGCTAAGGTTCTTATGAAATTCTTTGTAAAGTTGGGCATCTGTAGTTTTCTCAGTTTTTCCTTCTTTATTCAGATTTGTAAGATATTGTATGGAAGAATAAATATATATATATATGTGGGGGGGGGGGAAGGAAGTAGTTTTATGGGTTCTATGAAATCCGGCATGTGCATGTGAACCAGCATTTTGAAAATACCTGAATAACTTGGTATACAACTTTAATTTAGCACTTACAGTTTTATTAATTTATATTGTTTTATTTAAGAATAGTGTGGTTATGAATTCATATTTGGGATTATAAGAAAAAAATCTAATAACACAGTAGTACTATTAATTGACTTATTGATTTATTATATATTTATAGATATATTTTATCAGCAGTTGCCTTTTCAGTTATCAAAATGTGATCACAGGGGGCCCTTGAAAATTACATTTTAATGTTAATGCAACCAAATGCATTTGTTAATATTCAGACATTGCATCAGATCACTTTGTTGGGTTGTTGAAAGGAAGAGATATCAAATACCAACTTTGATTGCTAATTCATGTGAGGATCGTCAGGAAATAACCTCTACATGTATTTGTGAAAGTTTCATGTTTCTATGTTGTCAAACTTTCTTCAGTGCTTCCCACCAATTTCTTGTACAATGTAGATGTTCCCTATTTCTACTGTTTATTGTTCTTGTTGCTGTAACTGAATGTAGAATGTATAAATGTATGTCTTAATCTGCATGTAATGTTTGAATGTTTGTGTTAATCTTTTCATAAACATTTTCATTTCAATCACTTTCTTTGGAAAGTCTCACTGTACCATAACTGAATGTGTGGCCTTTGGGTTGATAGAGGGGTGATTCTTCGTTTTGTTTTCCTTCTCATTTTGTAGTTCAAACTTGCTTATTACATGAAGTGATTTGATACAAAACTTCAAAGGGCAATAATTTGATCTTTTGAAGAACTATTTTGTTCATCCCAAATTATCATTTCCATGAGACTTCTTCTTGAAAAACTACATTTTGAATTTTCTTTAGTGATTACTGTTTTTTTACCTGGAATAGGTTTTTCATTTTGACTCTTACTATTAACGAGTCTGTATTTAAGGACCAACTGCAAATAAAGACCACTTTTCTTTTCTCTCGTAAGAAGTCTTAACATACAAGTTTGATTCTCCCTGCATCTGCATGTGTCTGTACGGCTAAACACTTTTTGTCAAGTATTTTAAATATCATACTCATGATAATATTGATGAAAATTCAATGAATTTTCATCAATATTATCATGAGTATGAATGAAATTTTCATTCTTGGGATATTCATAGATATTCAAAATGGGGTTTTCATGGAGTATTAATGGGATATTTATGGATACCTTTAGATGGTTATTCATGAATTAATTGATTATTCATCAATAATGTGATTTTCATGAATACATAATATTTGAATATTCATGATCAAGAGATCTAATTAATTCCCACTGTCTTCTTAACTTTGCTTCAGGTCCAAGCACAAATGCAGAACATGAGAGTCGGAGGGGCTCCAGGAGCGATGCCCCAGCAGCAGCCACAGCCTGGTGGATGGGGCATGCCCAGCAACCCTCCTCAGCCTGCCGCAGGGTTACATGGAGGCTTCGGTGCACAGCAACCAATAGCTGGAGCAGCAGGAGCAGGAGGAGCAGGATGGGGCGCAACGTCATCAGGACAGACGCTCAGCACTAACTTATGGAAATAATGATAGGGCGGGGTGTGCGCTGAGTGAACGGTGCAGTGTGTGTGTATGTAGGTGTACGATAGAGCAGGGACTCACCCCCTCCGCTCTGTTGTACTTGAATGATTAATACAGTCAAACCTGGGTAGAAAGACCATTGAAGAATATCAAAGGTCTTTATAGGCAGGTAGTCTTTGACAGGATTGACTGTGATTGGGTGGAAATAGCTTGTTCACACATTACTTGGTAAACTGCTTTAAAAAAACGGGGAAAAAAAATGCAAACATCTTACATGTAAATGATTGCTAAGCAGCTGTCCACAACTAAAAACTTGTATGCATACTTGTAATTGTGTGATACAAGGTACAGCTATTTGAAGGTTAATAGCTTGCATCACGGCTTGGCATGATTATATTTTAAAGCAGTTTACGTTGCCATGTACATGTATGAATAAGGTGTAAGCTGTGCACTTTTGGATGTAATCCTTACACTGTTGTAGCATATTGGAGTCTTACATGCAGGTAGGACATAGAGCCTTAGATATAGAAAGAAGCTTGCACCCTTCCACTTTGATCATTCTCCATCACCATCATTATAAGGTGAATTTCCTGCAAGGCCTTTTCAAGAATGCTTAATGATTCAACCTCTTTCCATAAGAAGCATAGTGATGTTGATACATGGAGTTTATGGAAGATATCCCATACTATTGCACAGTGATGGTGCTAGAGCAGACATACCTCTAGCAAGGAGGAAAGAAAGATATGTCAACTCCTTTGCTACTTCTGCCGATTTATAGAACATGAAACAGACTGCTTGTGTTGACTTTGCCACAGATACATACAGTGTCTATAAAATCTTATACACAGACAAATTTGGCAGCACACTGGTTCAGTTCCTGGCAACAAATAGTTAAAAGCACAAAGTCCTTAGAAGGCCTAAAACAATGACTCTCTCTATGCTGCTAACCTAGGTCTATGATGTTGTCCAAAAGTGCATAGCCTTCCTCCACCTCTACCCCCATATATATATGATGAGAGTCTATTATAGACTGTACAGCATATCTCATGACAGCAGTGTATAGAAATGTATGTTTATACAAAGGACAGAGTACAAAGCTGACCGGTTAATTTTGTTCTCTCTCAGTGAATAGGCAATATCTTATATATAATGTGCTTGTATAGATAACTCATTTCAAAGTATGTTCATGTATGTAGAATGTACAAAAGATTCGCTGTAGTATGTATACATTAGAAACGATTTATTATGTAATTGGAAAAAATGTTCTAGAATATGGTGGACGGATACATGTACTTTCTGCCTTAGCGTACTTTTTATTGCATAGCACACTTTTTATTGCGTAGCGCCATCTTATGGTCAACTTGCCAACAGTGCGTAACCCAATACCTAATTTCCACTTCGCAGACAGAGGACTTGATGCGAAAACCAACAGCACAGCGAGTTATGGGACCATACTGCTAAAGCTGACCTGAGATAGCGCTAGAGTGGATTTTGTGGTTGAGCTTTTAGTACATTTTGTCTTCATTAGGGCTGTCTTGTACATGAAGACCTACCATTAAATGTAGTTATATCTGCCCTTATAAACCCACATGTGATTGTTTAGTTTAAAATCCTTTTGTAAAAACTATTTAAACAAAATACAGTAGTTAAAGTACTTTCCCTTTTCATAGTACATGTATATTTAATAAGATGACCTTGTGATACCCTTTGAATTGAGGCTATTAAAGAGAGAACGCTAATGATCCATCCCTGTGCTTAGAGTGATGGTGTTATAAATATAATGATTTATAGAATAGAAACAAAAGTAAAATGCAATATGTTGCTGCTGAGGCGTAGGTTTTAAGTGTTGATGAAGTAGCTGATGGTTGAGGTATACCAAGCGTAATTTCTATTCCTCGGCTACATATGTACATGCGCTTGGCTGCGTGAACATGCTGGAGAGAGGATACATGAGTAACATATCCGATCAAAGAAATTTTAGTTTTCCTCATGACTTTTGTAAGTTTCTAGCTCAACTAGAGATTTGATGTTCCCAAATATATAGTGAACTTATGCTTTCAATATCAATTTAAATGACATTCCATTATACTACATTATGTATTTCATGAATTGGTATAGAGTCAGCTTGGACTTCATGTACATGTATGAAAGATGGACTGAACATATGTAGCATGATTCTAAATACAATAAAGTGTCTGTTATGAGCTAAAAAAGTTGTATTTTACATTTTAGTACCACCACCTAGCTTGTTTGCCATACATGCCATTTTCACACAATTTGATAAGCACTCATTGACAGATTGAAGGATTGTTGTTTTAGGGGGGAAAATGGCTTCAGTTTGTAATATCATTCATTTCTGGTTCTTGATTAACTCCATGACAACCCTTTTAACACTGGTATAAATTAATCTTGTTCTGGAAATAGTTAATAATCTTGGAAGCTTTTGGTATGATAGATACAATGTGGCACAGGGAGATTATATGTGTGGCATGTAAGGAGATAATTTATAATGTTTTGCTGATGCATATTTTAAGGTGATTTATCATGGCATGTGTGAACCAGGCTATATGTCCTTGTTGCATTCCAGGTTGGGTATATGTTGGTCTATAGAGCCTGTTCACTTCGGGTACCAGTATATTGGTGGTGGGTTGATTTTTAATGAGGGGCTGTTCATTATAACGTAAAACTGCACAATAATTTGTTGATTAATTATTAAAAGTATCATTATTAAAGTTATTATAATTATTATTACAATTATTATTTATAATTGTTATTAGTTGTATTGCTCAATATCTTTACTTACTATATTCAGATATAATAATTGACAAGTTTGTCTTCTATTTGATCACATGTTCCTCTAATACTAATCCTCACTACCATCTCAGGATATTAAGAAAAGTTTTGTGTGAATTCTGAGCTCTAGTCTACACAACATGTGTTTTATTTTAAATCTAAGCAAACACAACCAAATCAAATTTTTTGGCCCGAATTCACAAAGGAGGTTTGTCAACAAACCTAGGTTTATGTGCGTCATATGACGCGTCTTTTGCTGGTTTGTAAAAAAACGTGTCGAAACGCGTCATATGACACACATAAACGTAAAAACCTCTTTTGTGAATTCGGGCCTACATGTTTGTATAAATGGCACAGGGTTTATTCTGAAATCCAAATTGTTCTCATGAAACTTAGCTAAAATTTGTTTGCAATAATTTTTGTTTGCATAAAAAGTTGACTTGTTATGTGCCCTAGGTTCAGAGAAGTACTGTAAAGGTTTTACTGGTATTAACAAATCATTGTGTCCTAGAACAGGGGATTGGTCAATATACATTTACGTACGGTACGTTACTAACTATAAAAACAATTATATAAAAGGTTCATTTATACACATATTTCTGAACTTCTTCTTTCTTTATTGAAGACAAGAAAATATAAGCCCAGTTATAATGTTTTCATGACTAATATTAAAACAGGTTATGTGTATATACGTATGTTAGAGATTTTAATATATTCATGTATAATGTAAACGCAGGTATCTGCCTTGTATGCCAATTCTCCCTAAAGCATATTTTGTTATGAGAGATTAGGTTCTCCTAGTCCTAGTACAATTGGATATGTTTCAGCATTGGTTTAAACGATGACATTTCTTGGGTTTTATTCCTCTTTGGTTAAAGTCTTTCTCCTACTTATTATCAACGTTATAATACTAGCATACTAAACATGCCACCAGAATGGTTGTATGCAAATAATTTCATGTTTCAATAATGGGGGAATACCCCTTTAGCTTATAAAGAGTTCACTTATTGGTATAGACATCAGTGTTGTCGTAATAAAATTAAACCAGACCTTGAAATACAGAAGGAGAAGAAGATATCATATTGTCCTGTTTTGTTTTTCTGGCAGTTATCATAGGCTTCAGAGTTATTACTTTGAGTTTGGGTTTCAATACAGGATGTGATTATAAGACATTTAATCCACATTTGCCACTCTCCACCCAGGTGTAAATGGGTACCTGGCAGTTGCTGAGGAAATGCAAATTGCAGGACCCTCTGGAAGAACAGCATGGATGCTGATGAAACTTCCCAGGGTAAACAAAATTATTATTATCATATGATTATTATAGAAGAAAATCCAAGTTTCCCAAGAAAGACTTTGTGGAACATGATGTACCCTATTCCTGAATAAACCAGTTTACAGTTGAACGTGTCCATAAGGGCCACTTACTGAACACTGTAAACAGGTGGCCATTATAGAGAGGTTGTACAACACATTATTCCTAGAGGTAGACAATATAATTGACCACTATAGACAGGTTGCTTTTATATGGATGCTACTAAAGAAAGGTTTGTCTGTATTTTGTTAGAAGCTATTTAGCACTTTGCACAATGTGTACACAGGTACCCTGGATCTTGACTAAATTTTTCTTTGCAATATACATGTAGATGTCATTTTGTTGTGTGTACATTTTATCACCCCTCTGTCTGTAATGATGTATAACACAATTGCGACTGTTTTCTAAGAATCAACTCAAGGCCAATGTCATTACCTTTTGTATGTCCCATGGAAATCATGTTTGGATTACATTATGTCATTTATATGTTCACACATTTCAATAGATGATATACAAGGCTACAGTGAAATTGCCTTGGGTTAATTTATAAAAGCAGTTGTCATTGTGTTGTGAGTACATTCTATCTGCTTTATACAAGCAAAGGTGTTTTTTGACTGTACATGAATTAGAAAAGTCATATAGTAAGGATATTTTTCTAGCGGTATACTTAAAAATGAGTCAGCAATTGTAAACCAGCAGAAATAGTAATACATCATAGCAATTGCCCACCAAATTATAAATGTTTCATGGTCACAAATCAATGTAATAATAACTTTTTAAAGGAGCTAGTTGTGAGTTTAATATGTTTGTGAAACAAATTAAGACCAGTCTTTGAATTTATGTTACCACAGAATTTGATATGTAACTCACAAGATCGCAGAGACTTTCAAGAAACCAATTTGAGGCAAATTTCAACATTGCCTATTGAACTCTTGTTTAGATTATTGTGTCATTGTCATTTCATACATTTCAAAAGGTGACCCACGAGACTATTGACATTACCTCAGGCTATTTTTAAAAAGTCTTTGTTTTTTTAATAGTGATTGTGTTCATGTTTTAGGCTCTTTACTTTGCCAGGGTTATTATAATTTGTGAAATTATTATTTGCGACAAATTTCTTCATCACCAACGTCTTTCTGCTACTTTTTCTTCCTTCTCTCTGAGCTGCTATTTTATTCAGCTGATTTTACTCCTCCTGGGCCCTGTTTCACAAAAACTTGTTATAAATAAAATTGGTGACACTTCTATTAAAAAGACTTGCTCACAGCCTATCAGATGCAATGATTTCAGGAGCTTATACGGATCATTTAACTTGTTATTGTTCACAAGTTTTATAAAACAAGGCCCTTAAATATCCTATTTTCTTCACAAGGTTGTGACCAATACTTCAGGGACCCGTTTCACAAAGCCTTTTATCAATGACAAATGACAAAAATCAGTGACAAATCTGCTGATAACCAATCAGAAGCAAGGATTTCAGTAGCTTATAACAAAAACTGTCATTGGTCACTGATGACAAGTTTTGTGAAACGCCCCCCAGGTATGATAGGGGCCCGTTCCACAAAACCTGATTTTCAATAACAACTTCCATAATTCTCTTAGAATTAACCTCATAGCCAATCACATGCAATGATTTCAGTAGCTTGACATATCAATCATTGCAACAAGTTAATGTTCAAATCTTTTACGACAGGGAATTTAGGAAAGTGTGTTTTTTTTTGAGAAATACAGGATCATGATTTCACATGATACTTTGACCAAAGAAACTCTTGTTATCCTTGACCACTGGGTGTTTTGTCTATCTCGCTAAATCAAATGAAGTTTGTAATATGTCTATCTTTAATTTTAGCTTTGTTATTTCTCTCAGTTATATATCTGCGCTGATTGTATATGCTTATTTAAACCATGTCATTTGTGTAATAATCCTGACAAGCTTTGAAGTTCCATATATTTAATATTTCATATTTCTTTAATATGTTCAGATTTATATATTGTAATGTTTAATATACGTACACTCCTAATAGTTTTAGTTTATTAGAAGCACTAAAAATCAGATAGGTGATTTGGAAATCATCATATTGCAGAAACCTCTGTGGACATCGTTTTGATTATTAATTCGGTATATGAATATTATTATGCTTCATTTAAGTTGTAAATACATCCAAACTGTAAAGAAAAACATTTTTGTAAGCAGTGTTATTTATGCATGTCAGTTATGAAAGTGTATTGAAGGTACTTAAATACTTGTGAGAGCACAAAGTCTGTAGTCAAGAGTGTTATGAATGAGAGATATCCAACAAAGAGCCACAAGGCACATGCCGTCCTCACCCCTTCCCAAATCAAATGGCAAAACAGAAATATAAAAGAAAAAAGAGAAGGCAACATAAAAAGAAGGTGCTAACACATCCCTCCCCTCCCTTCCCCCACCCAACAGCAATTTTCTTTTACATTTTTATTCCTATAGTAAGACTAACTGCTCCTCCCCCTGTAACACCAGTGCCCCCATCAATGGCAGAACCCACTGTATGCCACTAAAGTTATTTACATTTATTTTTTAATGAGAAAGAGTGGGGGGAAGAGATCGAGAGGGAGAGAGAGAGAGGGGGGGGGGAGGGAGGATTGAATTCTGAAATCGGTATGAATACATTATATTTATGGAGTTGAACGTAAATCCCGAAATGATAAGATTCTGTTTCAATATGGAACCAATTTGGGTAACTGGAAATACTGGTACCAGTTGCACACTAACTCGAACCAATTAAATACAAGATTCAACTGGATCCAGCTGCAATCTCCAATTGGTTTAAACTGGAATTTTTGTATTCCTATTGAAACCAATTGAAACCAGTTGGAGATTTCAACTGGTTTCAATTGGATTTTGGTCCTGGGAAAATGGAAAATGTTTACTGAATTGGAAGCCTATAGGTTTGCATGCATGTCTCTCAGTTTTGTGGGGGGGGGGGCAGTAATAACTGAATTTAGATAAACCGATTCGAAATACAAGCCTGTTGAGGTAAGTCCTGTGGAAAGAATTTATACATTTGAAATTTCGAATCCATAGGCATAGGCGTAATTAGGACTATCTGGTTTAATGCAAATTACCAAAACCTATTTCCTGGTTGATTTCGTCTTTTCAGCACCCATAGAACTCGAAGTCTGCCATTATTCATTGAATATTTACACCGCTACGCTCAACTGTATATTGGATTCAATAGAAGGGGCTACAGCGGGTGAGCTTGTCGATTGTTTCTTGTAATTTTACAGGATTACGAACAATAGAATACGTGTGCGACGAGACATAGGCTAAGTCATAACAATAATAACATCGGGAATGTCTGGCTTGTTGGACCCAATGTAAGATTGAATAACATTAACAATTATGATTTTCTTTTTTGTAAAAGAATTTATTATAACATGTTGGGTTCATGATGATGCAGTATTGATTGAATGTGCCGTTGAATCTGTATTCTTAAGTTACATACCGGCGATTATTACCGGCGGTAGGCTCTACTCACCACTCACTCTAGCCTACAGTGAGTGGTGAGTAGAGCCTACCTAGAGTCTAGGCCGTGGTAGTCGGGCCTAAATTATGTGTTGATTCATCTGTGCTTGAGTTCAGTTGTGACTGGCGCTGGCTCAGAGACGAGACTGAGCAAGATCAAGAGAGAGAGAGACTGTAGGCAGGTAGGCAGTGTCACACAGAAAAATCCCGACCCATCTTGGACTTGGACCCCCATCTTCATTCATGATCTTGAATAAACCAGATTTTATGTCGGTGACAGACTGGTGACAGACACAGAGACAGGCTACGAATAATCCGGATAGATCTAACTAAAATCCAGATTTTTGATGATGGGCCATTGCGCACGCGCAGTTTAGGTAGATAAGCATCATGACATCACACGTTCAATCAAAAGTAATGCGCAATTGGCGCGTCTCATTTAATGCGAGCAGATATAATTGTGCGCAGGTTATGATACTGATAGCACGTTAAAAACCATATGCCAACCAATCATTAAGTCAAACGTTGACCTTACACTGACCTTTAAGGGGATTAGTCTATTTCAACATTAGTGTCAGACAGAAATATCCCTTGAATATTCCTTTCAAGGGAGAATTTTCTTCCTTTGTTAAAGGGATTTTTAAAGAGATAATTGATGACAGACAGCCAATTACGAGTAAGAGAATAACTAAAATCTGGATTATTGGACTCTGTCTGACACCGCCTTGTGAGTGTGAACATGCACATGAGCAATCTGCCTGAGCACAAAGAACTTTGCACATTGCGCGCTGTACACAGGTAGGGCCTACAGTGAGTTTGCGCGCTCTCATTGGCAGATCCGTTCGAGTTGCTATGATTCTCTAATTAAAATGAGAGAGGGCTTACTTAACTTAAGTTAAGCGCAACTTAAGTTCAATGGCAAAGTCAATCAATACGTATTATTACGTCACACCATAGAGTTTTTGACATGTCATGATTTAAACAGATGACGCACCCACAAAATTGCACACACATCTATAGAAAAATCAATGAACATTCCAGTTTGTAGTAATGACGAAAATGAGAATTGTTCAAACTTAGAATATAGTTATGTAAGACTTACACTTTAGTGATGTTACTAATACTTAACCTTTTAACGATGCTGAACAAATCATAGCAAATAGAGGTTTTGACTGAAATATCATAATTTTGGTATTTGGTGAAGGGCAGGTCCAAGCTATTTGGATTGTGACGTACGGGACATTTAGAGACTTTAAACACGAAATAACAACAGATGAAATTATTTATATGGCTATCGTTTGGTATGAGTCTGTGGCTATTATGGGCTAGTTCATTTGTGGAAAGTTTTAGTTCTGACCAATTTTTTAATTAATTTTGAATGTAATTAATGTGCTGCGTGACGTACGGGACCACAGCGTCCCGTACGTCACGCAGCACATTAATTACATTCAAAATTAATTTATGAATTGGTCAGAACTAAAACTTTCCACAAATGAACTAGCCCATAATAGCCACAGACTCATACCAAAAGATAGCCATATAAATAATTTCATCTGTTGTTATTTCGTGTTTAAAGTCTCTAAATGTCCCGTACGTCACAATCCAAATAGCTTGGACCTGCCCTGAAACAGAAAATCGCAAACTTTCTCCTCACACAAATAACATTGAGTGAATGGGAGTCAGCGATAGCCAATCAGAAGGGCCTTTGTTGGCGCTAATTTAGTAAAATGAGTCTGCAATTTGCTGAGATCGGCTTTGTGCGATAGATACACACAGCCTCAACTCGAGTGCAGTAGATAGTGAACCCATATAAATCATTACCTTTATTTGAACAATTATTGAAGATTTAGTTGATTTTTGGTATGCTATACAAAATAGTAGTTTTTTATAGTAAATGTAATACATGCAACTTTCTCTTGATTTAAATCATATTTTCTTCTTCTTTTTGATTACCAGAACCGGAGACTACAAACACAGATCCAATGACAACAACGGTATTTTTATAACATTATTCATGGCACATTGAGGAAACATTAAAGACTGAAGAGATGGCTGGAAAGGAAGCATTTTGCATGTCCAATCCATTACAGCCGGAGAGTAGTCCAGATGCCATTCGTACCTCCACATCCCTACGGAACTTATCTCTTAACGACGAGACCAAATCACTGTCTGATCAAGGCTGCTGCAGCACCAGCACCACATCAGACGTCAACTCCTCCTTCCCAGACGTCTCTCTTCCCTCGTCATCGTGGCGGACACTGTCATTGGATGAGCAGCTTCTGAGGGGGCGAGGAAGGGGGTCCTCCTCCCAGCGACCCCCCTCTCATGAACATTGCTGTCGTAGGGTATCATCTTGTCAAACCATCAGTGGCAATCTTGCACTGGACCCCATGATCACCTGTAAACTATGCCTGTGTGAATGCAAGCTTCACGAGATGCATCAAATGCATAGGTGTTCCTGTATTTACTGCAAAAAGGTATTAAACCAGATTATCATATGCTTACTTTCAAACCAGAAAGTCTTGTGTGCTTGAGACTTTTGTGAATTTAGCATGTGGTCCACTCCTGCTTAGGCACTTCAAATTCCTACCCTTGTTGCTCTTTTGGTGACTAAAAAGAAATATTTATTATCATAAAATGTTGTCTGTATTGGTAATGTAGCCTACATTAATATTCAACTTTCAAATTCGGGTCACATCACTGATGAGAGGCTGTAACTGAAGAGCTGGAGAGTAAAATGATGTGGTAAAGATTTTGTATTGGGAGTAAGCTTCATCATGTAATTTTATGTAAATTTTGTTCAGTTCACCAGAAATAACCGCAGAAAACAACCACCAAAGTTGGACAACTAAGGCAATTGTTTAGGTCTCTGCCTAGAAACCTAAATTAACATTCAAGCAAAAGCTCTTGTTCAAGTTCAAGTTTCATGCTGCAAAATAATCAAATTATTCTCTAACACAAGCTCTTTATCTTTCTTTATTATGTTGAACAAAATATGTAGCGCTTTTAGATGTTGAAATTCAAATTTTGCAAGTTCAAGATGTTTATTATCTTGGCCCAGATCTACAAATAATAGTATATTATCTTAATCTATACTGTTTTGTTGATGTATAGGAAAGTTAAAGGTAATACTGTAGGTAATAGGTACATGTATGTCCAACATGTACATGTAAGGAATTATTACTATAATTGACATAAAAAGATTATTTTGTTGGATGTTTTGTCTGATTAAAGCTCTATTGCAGGAATTTTGCAGCTATAAGGGTGATGCAGTCATCAGTTACATGTGTACTGAATTCCAAGATGTAATACATAACATAGAGGACAGAATAGCCTGGATTTGCCCCAATCGTGCAAAGACACCAACACCTATGAATTCATATTGGCATATTTGTTTAAATTTTGTGATCACCCCTTTACCCCACTAGTTTACTTGTTGCCTCGTTTGACCTGTGCCTCGCCGTTGACCAGTGTCTCATTTATTATTGTGTTTTGCATCCTTCCATTATCAGTGTCTTGAACAGTACTTGGTGGTCTTGACAGAAGAGGGCGCTGTTTCTATTGTGACCTGTCCGGACGCTGCGTGCAAGGAGCACGGCAGGATAGCAGATGAAGAGGTAGGCTTAGCAAGAAGATAGCTCTTCTGAAATACAAGCTAATAGAGTGGTGAAGTGTGAGTGAAGTGTGACGTCATCAAAAAATCTATTTTTGGAATTTCTCAATTTTTTTCTTTATTTTCCGAAAGAGCATCAAAAATAATATAATGTTGAAAACCAATTGAATAGGTTAAGTATTGGGTGTGATATGACCATCTGAATATAAAATAGATCTCCAATGGGAACTCATTGTAATATTGCTTTGGTTCATAACATTACAAGCCAGAGCAATATAACACTGATTTCCTATAGGAAATCTATTTATTCAGATGGTCATATCTCAGCCAATACTTAACATACATGTACATGTATATCCAATTGGTTTTTGACATTCGGACATTATTGTTTATGCCCTTTCGGAAAAATGAAGAAAAAATTGAGAAATTCCACAAATAGATAAAAGTATGATGCCACAGCTTCGGTACTCTTATAGGTCACATTTAATAAAACTTACTGGATGAATCATATTATTACTTCATGAATCCAATTCTGCTAGTGTGAATAAAAAGCGCATATATGAATGAAACGTAAGCAAGATTGTATGCCCCAGTATAGGTAGAGGGATGCAACAGTTTTTATTATAAATCTTTTTTTCTATCCTGAGGGTTCATCTATACATGTACATGTACATGTGTATGTAAATGTTTAAGACTTCAACTTTTGGTTGCAATACAAAACTTTTTACTTCCCAAATTTTCAGCTGGTAAGCTTAAGCCAATGTTAGTGGTGTTCCCAATTTGACATACATTGAAGGTCAATAACTACATGATCATAAGTCAAGCTTTTTAAGAGATTAAGGAAATTTATCACCTTCTCTGCCATTTATTCTAAATGAATTTCCATGAGTGAGATTTTGGGTTTGTAACTACTAGCTAGTCTTTGTTTTATCGTTGAATTTGATTGAAGATATCATCTTGAGGAAAATCTTATACATGTACATGGATGTTTCTGTGTCAGTATGAAAAGAACTTTGTTCATCAAAGAAAAAAATAAGTAAGACGTTTAAATTCATGTTGAGGATTTCCATCCCACTACTTGGATGTTGTTAGAGAGTTTAGAAAGGGGGTGGGGTGGGGGGGGGGGGATTTGAGAGTAATAAGAAAGTAGGTGTACCTTTATCAATGTATTACATTAATTATAATATCTGTGCATGCAAAGCATTGATAAACAATTTTTGTTTCCTTTTTTTCTTCTGAAGATTCAATTGTTGGTAGATGATGCTCTCTTTGAGAGGTTCAAGAAAGTCAAGTTCATGAAAGGTAAGATTTATATTTCAAGTTATGAAAGAACAGCTGTTTAATGATAAAATGTACAATGCATGATTGTGTTAACCTTGTTCAAACATGACATTGTAATCCATCTTTAAAATGTGATAGTAAACTAAGAAGGGCATATAAATATAGCTCCCATGATCACACACATGATCATACAGTATGCGTAGGGGCAGGCCATCCATGGTTGCGTGGACCTATTTTTCTTTAACCCCTACTCACTATTCATTTACATAAAAATTGTTTTGATTGTGATTTTCTGCATCATAATCAAGTCTTTAGGAAAGTGACAAAATGGTAACTGTTAGATCTCTCAGAGCAACTCCACAATTTGGATAAGAACATTGTGATTGGCCTTTTGCATTTTAATTCTTTGTCCTGAATCTTTTGCTATTAGCCACCTCTCAATGGTGGCCATATTATAGTATTGATGACTGCTTTGAGAGAAATAGTTGTTTTTATACGCGCAAGGGAAGGTTAGAATTGTGCTATTGCCCGAGGCGTGCCGAGGGCAATAGCCCAATTGTAACCTTCCCGAGAGCGTATAAAAACAATTATATACCTCACTTAAGAAATCCAGCCATCTGATTGGTCGAATTGCATTCATAAACTTCAACTATTTCTGTAAAATTCCCAATAACCATGGTTATTGGGAAAATAGTTCAGTCTCCATGGTTACCCCATAGGTTTACATGTTAAAAAATGGTCTGAGCGATCGAGGATACCGCGTACGTGTGCGAAAAATTGGTCGGCAATTTCAATACAATTGAATCTCGATCGATCTTACCGACAATTTTATCTTGCATTGTTGACATGAAGACGAAAATAAACTTCCAAAAACAAAAAAACAACATCTGCCGATAGATCTTGATCTAAATTCGTGCCAATATGGCTACAATATGCATTGCAAAAGTAAAAGAAGGGCCTGTTTATATGGAGCAGCTGCGAAGCATCCTCCACTCGAAACCGTTTTCAATCCATTTTAATCGACAATGTATTTAACAGAGCGCGATAGCCGAGCGGGTTAAGGCACTGACTTTAGTTACATCACCTTTTGTACGCAAGAGTTCGAATCTCATCTTCGACAAAAGTTTTTTTATTTTTTATTTTTTATTTTTTAGTCTATTTTTTTTTGGCATATAAAAGTATTAATGACTGCTTTAATATTCGAGAAATAGTTGTTTTATTACGCTCTCGGGAAGGTTACAATTGGGCTATTGCCCTCGGCACGCCTCGGGTAATAGCACAATTCTAACCTTCCCTTGAGCGTAATAAAACAACTATTTCTCTCAAAGCAGTCATTAATACTAGTGCTGTAGTCAAACGTTTAACCGTCCGGTATCCGACCGCCCATGGCGGATTCCGTTTTTAATTGGACGGTTTCGTTTTCCCGTTTTTTTTTTTTTTTTTTATTTTTTTTTTTTTAAAGTTTCGATTTATTTATGCCCCTCCACCTGGTACTATGCCTGGCAATGTCTACCAGCTCAGTAATCTGTGTGTTGACTCACCACTCCGAAACTAGAACAACACTCCAATTTGTCTGTCATCTTGGTTTGAAAGTAATCTTTGTAATAGATCTCAATATGTAGTTTATAATAATAATTCATCCAACTTTTACACACGGCGTACCACAAGGTTCTATCCTAGGTCCTCTACTGTTTTTAATTATCTTACACATTCTTCTAAATGTTCTTTTAAATGAAAGTCCTTCCCGCGTGGGGTTTTTTCACAGTCGGTCAACAATAAAAAAATTAAAAAATATTTTTTTTTTTTTTTTTTTTTTGTATTTATTTATTTATTTATTTATTTTGTTTAAATCGTTTAACCGAAAACCGTCCGGTTTTGACTGGCGGTTAAACGGAATTGGAGATATCCGTGATGTTACAGCACTAATTAATACTATACTATTTCTCGAATATTAAAGCAGTCATTAATACTTTTATATGCCAAAAACAAAAGAGTCAACTAATGACACCACCTTGGCCTTTCTATAGTTTATCTGCACGGTTGTTTTTTATGAGAGTATCTTTGAGAGTAGACTAGATCTAGATTCTAGTCTAAGCAAGATATTTTTACAATTTTGGGGATGGGCCGGCCGTTGTGGGGAAATAGGAGAAGAACCTGCCTCTTCATATGACACCTCACTTATTGAGTATCACCTTCAGGATCACAACAGATAAAGGTTTGAATCTCGAATTGAAAAAAAAAACTTGACTTTTTTTGCATGGTCTTGCAATGCACGTAGACTGCACGTAGACTGCATTGCGTACAATCTCGATGGGAATAATTTTAACACACAACATCGGGTGCGTGATCAGACACCCTGGCAACCGTTCTTTGAGAGTAGACTAGATCTAGATTCTAGTCTAAGCAAGATATTTTTACAACTTTGGGGGTGGGCCGGCCCTGTGGGGAAATAGGAGAAGAACCTGCCTCTTCATATGACACCTCACTTATTGAGTATCACCTTCAGGATCACAACAGATAAACAGGGCTTAAATTAATCCAAGGCCATCCAAGGCCAGGCCTTGGATGCCCCTTTGATTGGCCTCAATGCCCCTCTCATTGGCCTTGGAGATTTTTTGTGCCCTTTCCAATTCTTCCCATTGGTGCTGTAATATAGGAATGTGCCCTACAGAAAAGTGGCCTTGCCCTAAAAATGTTGAAATTTAAGGCCTGGATAAAGGTTTGAATCTCGAATTGAAAAAAAAAAACTAGACTTTTTTTCATGGTCTTGCAATGCACGTAGACTGCATTGCGTACAATCTCTATGGGAATAATTTTAACACACAACATCGGGTGCGCTGACAACTAGATCTATTTTCGTCTAGAGTCTATACGTCTATGCTTTTTCAGCAACTAAACGAACATGTTTATGGATAATTTCACGTACCCTTTTTGTTGTTCTTGCTGTCAGCGAGTCTTGCATTTGATAAGTTGAAATCTTGGGAGAGATTCTTGACCCATTTTTGTCTTGTTTGGAATTGTCTTGTCTTGTATGAAAATACCGACCAATTTTTCGCACACATACGGTATCCTCGATCGCTCAAACCATTTTTTAACATGTAAACCTATGGGGTAACCATGGAGACTGACCTATTTTCCCAATAACCATGGTTATTGGAAAAATAGGTCTGTTTTAACCATGGTTACTGCGAATTTTCGGGAACAGTTAAAGTTTATGAATGCAATTTCGACCAATCAGATTGCTGGATTACTTAAGTGAGGTATATAAAATATGTTATCTCCCTTGATGAAGAAATACGTGGTGTAGAGCCTGACTAGAAAGGTCCCTCGGACAGGACGTTAAATGGAGGCCCCGTGTAGAGGAGAGTCATTACCTTTGCACGTTAAGAACCCACTGCACTATTCGTATAAGAGTAGGGGGAAACCCTGGTGTAGTGGCTCACCTGCACACCCCAGTATACCAGTATACCCAAATGGACCTTGTGGAATATTAGCCCTGTGCTAATCAAGTTATCCAATAAAGTCTACTACTACTACTACTAAAATGGGCTCTTTTCACCTATTCCCTTCCTTGGCCTTAATGGACAGGGCTAATGATTCCTTTGTATATGATCTTCTTTGTTTCCATAGAAGTGGAGTTAGACCCAGGCCGTGCATGGTGCCCTAGGGTAGGGTGTAGTACAGTCTGCAGACAGACAGAGAAAGAGAAGAAACAAGAAGAGGAACGACGGAAGACTAAAGGAAAGAAACTCATCCGTGTCAACGGGAAAAAATTCAACTGTTCCAAGGTAAAGTGTCCTTCTTTTTTCATTATTTCTCCAACAGGCCAATGAAAGGTGTACTCTTGCTAAGATGTTCAGTTCTGTCAGTGACGTTGCATTGAAAACAAAAAACACTTGTTACTAAGTTACTTTAGGTTTGTAGTGTATAATCCAACCCTGATAGCAAGCTGTTTTGAAAGGAAGCAGTCAAATTGAATAGCTGGATGAGGTCTTTCATGCAATTCATATCTGTATACATGTACATTGAATTGCCCATTCAAAAAGTTTATTGCAAGTACATGTAGATGTAGGGAGCTTGGGGCTTTGGACAGGATATATATATACAGTATATATATATATATATATATATATATATATATATATCTATATACAGGAAATTTTTTAACAAACATATATACCCGGTAAATATAAGGTACAGTCAATCCTGCTTTAGTGACCACCTGTCTACAACAAGCACATTTTTTGTTTCCCTTGAAAATGGTTTCTCATTGAAACATGTACTAAAAGAACCTGTCTACAAAGACCACTTTTTGTATTTCCCTTGGGCGGTCGTTGTAGACAGGTTTGACTGTACCTATTTTCTTGAAACTTCGGTAAAACGAGATAAGTATTCTAATGACACTGAACCCCTAGGAAACTCTAATATTAAATTTAATGTAGCTGTTAAGAAATCCATAGTTTTATGAAATCAGTTAATATTTGTCATGTTGTTTATTTCTTTTACAGTGTGGTCTTACATTCTGTTCAATCTGCAAAGCTCCATGGCATGGTGGAAGACCATGTAGCAAGCTATCTAGAGGAGGAACAGGAAGCACTTCAGGGAAGTCTAGAGGAACATCTCATATCCTTGATATGTTAGGGTTAGTATATATATTATATTGACTGGGCTTGAGGGGGAAACAACATTTATTGCCTGAACTAGAACAAATGTTTGCCCAACTTGATTGCCAAATTCCTGGATGTAAAGCCTCGGTCACAAATGCCATTACGAACTGCTACGAACGCCGTACGAACGATTTTCAGACAATGGAAATTCGGGAAGACAATGGAAAAACGGAGATTCGTACAAAATTATCGTTTGTACGAACCTTTGTGACCATAGCATAAGACAAAGGTCAATATGGTCTTATACTGACTGATAAGCCCTTTTAAGGATTACAAACAAGTGTAATATGATTTTGTAAAACCACTGCCCAGATGTTTGATATGGATAGTATTCAGTCATATCTTCTCCTTTCACAGTTAAACCTGTATAGAAAGACCAAGCTTCTATAACAACCAAATTTGTTTGTTCCTCAAGAACATTGCTTCTCATTGAAATGAATTTAAATAAACTTGTACTTTAATAGCAATATTTTTCCTGTTTCCCTTGAGTGTTCTTTATCTACATTACATGTTTCTCTGTAATTCTGAAGATTATTTTGTACTTAACCCTATTTAGCCCGGGCTATTTTGAAACTGCATAGCCCGGGGGGGGGGGGGGGGGGGGGGGGCTTCTAAGGCCCCCCCCCCCCCCCCCTATGATCTCGGCCGTAAAACGCCCAAATCGCCGCGAAAATTTGCATACATGTCAATTGAAGTGTATAGAATACTATGGTAATTTCAATTTTTTGAAAAATTCACTCAATTGCATATTTATGGTAATTTATGCAAATAAGGTCATAAAATTCACATTTTTGCCTATAAATCAGACATTATTCATATTAAGCATTCTTTCTCACTACATATATATTTGTTAGACCATTTGGAATAATAATACAACACCAAAAATTGAAAAACCAGGGTTATTCCTTATGTTACCTATTGTTTTGATAATTTCTTATGTACATGTATTTCTTTGTTTTTTGAACTTATGTATTTTATTGTTTTTGTTGTTTTATTTCATTTCCAACAATAATTCAACTATTTTGACCCCAAAATAAACACCTAAACTATAAACAAGACCAAATAACCAATGTTTTATCTCTTTATTTGAAAAATGAGATTTCCATATATGTTTTGTACACAAATCACAAAAATGAGCGATTTTCGGGCTGACATGCAAAGACAAAAGGACACGTGACTTTGTAATGGTAGGTCCGATTTTCGAAAAATTTCTTTCAAAGGATGCACAAGACTCGAAAGAAAAAAGTCACAAAATTTCAGTGCAAGATTTTCTTGCGTTAAAAAATTATCGCGAAAAATGTTGAGGGGGGGGTTATTTTATTGTTTTTGTTGTTTTATTTCATTTCCAACAATAATTCAACTATTTTGACCCCAAAATAAACACCTAAACTATAAACAAGACCAAATAACCAATGTTTTATCTCTTTATTTGAAAAATGAGATTTCCATATGTTTTGTTCACAAATCACAAAAATGAGCGATTTTCGGGCTGACATGCAAAGACAAAAGGACACGTGACTTTGTAATGGTAGGTCCGATTTTTGAAAAATTTCTTTCAAAGGATGCGCAAGACTCGAAAGAAAATAGTCACAAAATTTCAGTGCAAGATTTTCTTGCGTTAAAAAATTATCGCGAAAAATGTTGAGGGGGGGGTTCTAAAGCCCCCCCCCCCCCCCCCGGGCTAAATAGGGTTAACCCTATCTTAACTGGGCTATTTCAGACCAGGTTTTTACTGGGGGGGGGTCAATTTGACCCCCCCCTAAGATCTCGGCCGTTTCACCGCCGATCGCCGCGAAAATTTGCATGCATGTCAAGTGAAGTGTAAAGAATACTATGGTAATTTCAAATTTTTGAAAAATTCACTCATTTGCATATTTATGCTAATTTATGCAAATAAGATCATAAAATTCACATTTCTGCCCATAAATCATAGATTATTCATATTTAAGTATTCTTTTTCACTACATATATTTATTAGACCATTTGGAATAATAATACAACACAAAAAATTGGAAGAGCCAGGTTATTCCTTATGTTATCTCTTGTTTCGATAATTTCTTATGTATTTCATTGTTTTTTTAACTTATGTATTTTATTGTTTTTGTTGTTTTATTTCATTTATAACTACAATTCAACTATTTTGACCCCAAAACAAACATCTAAACTTTAAACAAGACTCAATAACCAATGTTTTATCTATTTTTAGGAAAAATGACTTTTACATATGTTTTGTACACAAATCATGAAAATGAGCGATTTTCGGGCTGACATGCAAAGACAAAAGGTCACGTGACCTTGTAACCATAGGTCCGATTTTCGAAAAAATTGTTTTAAAAGATGCGTAAGACTCGAAAGTAAAAAGTCGTGAAAGGAAAATTTTATATCTGCCGCGGTTTCGGAGTAGTCGCGAAATTTCTACAGGGGGGGGTCAAAATGACCCCCCCCCAGTTAAGATAGGGTTAAAGGGGAACAAAATTCTTTCAGGAGAAGATATGTGCAGTTGTGTAATTTTTCATTTATTTATAAGAGTTAGTTTTTGATGATAAGGAGAACATGCTTTTGTGCAGTACTTAATGTCAATATAGTTTCTAACCAAATGAGGTTCATATCGAGAAGATATATAACACAACATATTCCACAAGCTGTGCTTTAAGAATTAAGAACCATTTACCAAACAAAAAATATTGTTTGCAGAATCACCTGGTGTGGCAGTGCTCTGTAGAGTACTTGTTCTTTCGTTATACTTGTAGAGAAGTACTGCTGCATGTAGCTTGCAAATATGTGTGGAATGTAAGACAAAACAAAAGGAATCAAAAATCGCTCATTAGAAGAGAATCAGGGTCCATGTACTTCTATGTCTGGGGTCTGTGTATACAAGGAGCAGTTCTGTAATTTCTCTTGTTTATTTCAATTCTTTTCAGTATTCAGAAAGATGACTCAGATGACGAGGTATCAATCAAGCGCTGTCCGTTCTGTCATATACCCATTGAAAGGGATGCTGGGTGCGCTCAGATGATGTGTAAGAACTGTCAACATGTCTTCTGCTGGTACTGTCTGGCAAACTTAGATGTGAGTATAGATAGGAAGAGGGAGGAGAATGAGGAGAGATGGTGTGAGCCTCTAAACGGTAGCCTAGCAAAGCTGGCCAGGGGTAGTATTGGAGCACCTTGTGAACATGTGCGCTATAAAAAAATACCCAATACAGAAGAGAAGGTGATGAGAAAGAAGAAGAAGAGGAGGAGAATGAGGAGGAGAAGAAGAGTGAATTAAAAGAATGTAGGAAAGAAGAAAAAAGTTAGAGAAAAAGAAAGTGAGAAGAGGAAGGATAATAAGAGTAGTAAAGTCAAATCAGAGAAGAGATGAAAAAGAAAAAGGAAGGAAAAAGGGAGAAGAGGAAAGAGTTTATGAAGTATTTAGTAAAAAATGAGCTGAATAAAGAATAAGTTTTCCAGAAGAAGTGCAAAAATCATTAAAGTAGTGAAAACGATGTAAAGAAATAAGTAAGAAACAATTTGAGGAATTTGAAGCACTAACAGTAGTCAGACAAAGTGGTTAAAAAAGGGAGAGTACTCTTTCTGGAATCTGTAAATGATTGCTGGCAATGAAAAAATGTAGTGTTAAAAATTTTGGAGCCCGGCAATGTCTTTTATGAATATATCAAGTCATACTTTTATGTTTACTCCCATACAGAATGACTTTCTGCTGCGTCATTATGACAAGGGACCATGCAAGAATAAGCTTGGACATTCCAGGACAACGGTTATCTTTCATCGAGCTCAGGTAAACTTCATTCACTCAAGTCAGTCTAATTGTTAGAATGATTTGAATTTGTGTGTAAAGCCTTGTTAGCATTTAACTTTTGCATGAGACCATTACAAAGTCTCATGCAAAGTAGAATATGAAAGACTTTAAAGCCTATCTGCACTAGTTTGACCAGGAGGGATTATACCTCCCTGAGTGGTCACTGACAGGTGGTTATCTCATCAAATCAGCTCACAATTAACATAAGAAAAAGTGGACCATGGGGGATCAACGGGTACCGCTTAGGCATTGTTGGCTATATAGAGGGCGCAAGTACATGTAGATACAAGTAGTGAAGTTCCACTTTAACTGGAAGATGTGTTCCAAGAACCTTGTAGTAAAATATTCTGTAAATTGTAAAAAGCTGGCAGGCTTGTGTACCCAAAGCTGTTGGAGTACCATTCGACCAAAGATTGATAATGCCTGAATAAACATTTAAACAGAATGATGCCATTGCAAAACCTCTGATATATCATTTTCTATCAACATGTAGGCTCCTCAACTGGAATTTGTTTATGCTTGTTCCAAACTGAGTGAGTAAAATATATTGCAACATTAATGTTTTCTTGATCTCCCTACAGATTGTATGTGTGTTTGCTGGTTTTGGATTCCTGCTTCTCATCGCGTCACCGTTCCTTCTCCTAGTAGCCCCATGCATCCTCTGCTGTAAGAGTAAATGGGGCAACATGTGTGATGACATAGATGAAATACCAGAGAGTTAGAATACAGGACTTTACTCTCTGCAACATCTCCCCTAAAGGGATCCGGTAACTTTGTCTCAGATTCTGAAGAAAAAAACCTGGATATAGCTCATGCTGCAATCATAATTATAAACCTTTAGGTCAGTCAGGAACCCCATGACTTTTACAAGCCGATCACCTGTCTGCTTTTCAAGATATTTATAATTGGAATTACATATTTTGAAAACCGTTTGCCAAATGGTTTTCATAACGCTGCAGTCTATTGGGGAAAACGGGTATGGTAAAACCAGTCACTCAAAGATTTTTTTACTTTTTTGAGGCACTTCTTAATCATTTTGAAGCGCAATTTTTTAGGGCTTCAATATTACACCATATCACAGACACTGATAACATGAAGGGCCATGCATTTCAGATTTAACATTGTTAAACGATGCCTTTAAACTGTGTAAACCGAGAACCAGGTGTTTCGAAACAGCCTTGTAACGTAGCTTATTGGGATGTACTTTTAAACAGAAGACTACATCTCTATTGGTTTATGTGAATGTAGATGATCTCTGATCTGGAACCGCCTTGTAACGTAGCTTTAATATTGGGATGTAGTGAGACTGTGTCATACACAGGGGTACTGTACTCAAATTAACTGAGATTTTCAGGCTTCTCACGCATACATATATTATGCTAAAAACCTGCATGTTAATAAGTCGCTGCAGACACAGCATACAATTGCAATTGATTAATAGCTCAGCTCAGTAGGTTAAGAGTGTATCGGTTTGATAATTTTGTTAAGAGAGAAAAAACACTTCACTACTGTCTTTGAGTAACTAAAATCCCAAAATAGGAAGAGATACAAATTTAGTCTAATGATACTAGTACTAATAAGTCTTAATGATAATATTCTTCTGTTATTAAAATTGTAATCTTGGTGAAATTGATATTGATAAATTTTGTTTTTTAGTTTGAATTTTATTACAGTTCTTTCACAATTAAAGCCTGATTATTATTCTACTTTTAACTTGTATGATTTGATTCTAGCTAATAAAGTTGTATGCTTCTACCATGATGTGTGTGTAGTAGGCACTGATCATTTAGAATTACTATGTAAGCCTTAATTCACATAAATAAAACATAACATGATATTTTTTTAACTTTTAGAAATATAGGGGAAAATAACATTTGTAATCGTTTGGTGTTTTTGTTTTCTGCCCATAATAGGTATTGTCGACATAGTGGTCTTATTTGTGTAATTTTATTTTGATTTATGGCTAGAATTATTGGATGTTTTATGCTTTTCTTGGTTGGTCTGACAAAACAGGTGATTTTTCTGGTTCTATGAGGCACAACTACATGCCAATTCCTAATAGCAAATCTTAAGACAAATATATTAAACTTGTAGTTTTCAGATAGTTTGTTCTTTTCCATAGAGGATGCTCTAATGTTTTTTTAAGTCAAAAGTAGTTCAAATACATGAAGATATACTGCTACATGTACTTTGTTTTTTACTATTTTCATTATTTCTACATTTGATGTAAAACAAAGCAAAGTCAGTCCAAAGAATTATGGACAGCGAGAAATCCAATAAATTTTACCTTTCTTTAAGCCTGGGGCACACTACACAGTCCGACTGCGATCCAATTCCTGACAAAATGGCAATTATATGAGTTATGGAAATCTAAATGAAGAACACTTTGCTGGTTTAGATTGTAAATAACAACCTTTAGTGTCAAGTCTTCTGGGCATAAGAAATGGTGAATCAGCTTTTAATCATAGAGAAAGGTACTACTGGTCCGACGTTACTACAACTCCCAGCCGATTTAGATTTTCCTCCTTTACTGAAGTTTGAATTCCCCTGAAAATGAGATTGTGTTAATCAAATAACCAAATAGGTCCTTGGATCATAAAGTCACTGGGCTGAGAGTTACAGAAATTGTGTGTATTTAGTATTGTCACAAGATCATATTGCTAAAGTACTATTTAAGGGTGAAAGATGAGAAAAGTAGTGAATTATTGATCAGTACCAAATGAATATCTGTATAGTAATTAACCTTGAGCAAATAATTATTTTGTAAATAGTTTCTTGATTTAAAGAGGTGTGTCAACTAATAAGTTATGCTTTTATGCTTGTATTTATTTTAAGTGTTTTTTTTTCTTTTGTTGCTTTCTCCTTGAGAACACTATGCCTGTAAATGATTTTGTGTATGTATTAAAGAGATAAATTTAAAGATTGCATATTGATTGTATAAATACAGGGGGGTGTTTCACAAAGATCCTAAGTTGAACTTATCTCTAAGTTGGACTTAAAAATTATGGAAAGCCGTTAGCATCTTTGAAAATATTTGTAAAAGTTATTTTGAAAGGCATAAAATGTTGATTCAAATCATTTATATTTTCTATCATCAAGGAGATTTCATGTTCTGGATGTAGAATTTATAAAAAGTCTAAAATACTTGAATTTCTGCTTTTAAATATATTTCATTTTAAGGCTCCAATGGCTGTCCATAATTTTTAAGTCCAACTTAATGTTAAGTTCTACTTAGGATCTTTGTGAAACACCCCCCTGTTCATTAAGTTATAAGGGCTGGCACCCTTTAATATGTAAATGTGGTTTAGTGTTGAATTTCATCAATACATTATGTAGGGCACGTTTCAAGAGCCATCAGCTTTTTTAAAGGAAAAGAAATATTGATTTAGGGCGGAAACGACCAGCATTTCATCCTCAAATTGGCAATAGTGAGTTTATTGTGTACTTGTCTTGACATAATATTCCCTCATCAAAAGTGAAACTAACTGCTAACTGGTTTGTGTGTGTGTGTTGACCACGTGTTGCCAATTTGAAGATCGTAACTGTAATCTTTCCATAAATGCACTGTTACGGTTAGTCCTGTCACTATGAACATGACGGACAAAGAAAGAGGACAAAATATACAGTTCCTCATTCTACCATCAACAATTGCTGTGGTAGACAAAGAAACATCCCTTTACTGCTATTATGTAAAAATGTGTAGAACAGGTGTCACATGCATATTCACCTGTTCTACACATGTTTACATAATAGCAGTAAAGGGATGTTTCTTTGTCTACCACAGCAATTGTTGAGGGTAGAATGAGGAACTGTATATATTTTGTCCTCTTTGTTTGTCCATCATGTTCATAGTGTGTATGCGTAGGACTTTCTATGTTTTAAATTGTTCTGAATTTTTAAAAATAACAGTTTTATTGGTAATTATTAATATTTTGTCACTTTGATTTTCACCTTATTTTTTCCACTGCTATTTGCCTTCATGTCATTGTATTGAATGTAATATATCAGAAATCTACTGATATTTAGTTGCAAGGTAATGCCTTCTTTATTCACAAAGTCTTTAAATGAATATTTGAATTATTCTGATTTTTACTTTTCAAATTTAGACAGATCCTTTCAATTTGAATATATATTGGTGTTTTGTTGTTTGTTTTAAATCAAAGATGCTAATCAAACAATTATTACTTTAAAAGAATCCAGGGGACATACTGTTTAACACCCTATTTAGGGGATGTTATATCAAAGATTTAATGATTTACCTATTTAGGCTTTTTCATATTGACTTTGTTACAAAACTGAGACCAATGAGATATATTATATGACACATGAAATTGTATGAAAGACTTATATGATATTGGATGGCTTTGAGTGTGATACTAAACAGTTATTGACTGGCAGGGGTGTAATATAACATTATTTGGACCGCTGAAGGGAGTTATATTTCCCAAGTGGTTATATTTTCCCGAAGCGCGCAGCGCTGAGGGAAAATATGGTCACGAGGGGAAATATAACTCCCTTCAGGTCCAAAGAATGTTATATACCCCCTGCCAGTCAATAACTGTTATATTAGATAGCCCTTTTTTGTGGGGGGGGGGGGGTCCAAAAATTGTTTGCCCGAAGAAAAAAATTCCCCTTTTTTTTTCTCGGAAATTACGGAAAAATAATCTGTCGAGATAGTTCAAGAAAGAAAAAAAAACCTTACAAAAAAAATTATAAAAAAAATTTGGGGAAAAAAAAAAAATCGAAAAAAAAAAACCTTACCCAAAAAAGCATTTTTCGGGAAAAAAAAAAAATTACCCAAAAAAGCATTTTAAAAAAGAAAATGTGGAAAAAATAATTTCAAGGGAAAAAAAAAATATTGACAAAATTTAATGACCCTCGGTAATGGTGTAATGTGTGTAATTGGTGACATACAGTCCTCAAGAGGGCGACATGCATTGATTAAAAATATATTCATTTCACCAGCTGGTTAATATAACACCGAAAAGTGACCGGCCAGGAAAATATAACAATTTGGATCCTCACAATTGATATCACGTGACGAGCTCTGTACCAATTACATCTCGGTATCTGTCTAGGGCTAGGCTATCTAATATAAGAATATATTGTCACAGCAAGAGCAATACATTCTTCTATCACACAAAAACAAAGCCATACAATATTATTATTATCTATATCGGGCTGACTAGCGAAATAACAAAACAACACAAGTGTTGTTGATTTTCTATAATCGAGCAATATTGTATCGACAGTTGAAGTTTCCGGATGACAGAACAATATGAAAACAATATTGATCTTTTGCGCTAAAGATCTTAAATACACTGATTTATGGTACCACTTGGAAGCCTTATATAGATAATAATCTTATTTAGTGATGAATTAGTTGTATCCATTGTACTCACTTTATTTTCATTAATTTCACTTTTCATCGGCATGCATTATGTACGCAATATATTCATACCATAAACAAATATATGAAATTTTTGCAGGCTCATGGATGGCTTCATTTTATGTCAATTTTATGGAGAAAAAAATATATTGACAAAAAAATTGTAGTGAATTTGTTTATCAGTCTGTATTTTTAACTCTATTAACACTTTGCTTTATTTCCCTTCTGTTGTTTTTCTATTTTACTTGTTCCCTTCTCACCTGGTTAGAGGAATATTTTGAATGTACTTGCCACTTTCATGGTAATGTTTCTTCTTCAAGTTTTTTTCTGAAATTGTTGTTTTACTTGTGTTTTCTTCATATCGTCAATGTGTTATATTTCTGTCTCGAATCTAGATTACTTAAAAACAAAATGTCTAACTGATTACATTTGGAAGTAATCTGAGTAGTGCATTTATGGTGTGATGGTTTATAACTTGTGATGCATTTAATGGAAATAAATTAATTTGTGATAGGAATTAATACTTAATCCGTTGTCTGTCTGTGTTGTCTGTTCTACAATTGGTGGGGCTTTAACTCATAACTTAACATCAGTGATACAGCTCAGTATTAATATCGACACACACACCGATTGAGGGCCCGATGTAATGTTTGTTTCGGCTGGTGTCAGTCTCGTTGGGGTGACAGGTATTTGGATGATGGCGTTAGAGGAGGGAGGGGGTAGAAAAAAAAATGTAAGAGTAAATGGACAAATAAAGCATGAACAATAGAGAAACGGGTATGATTATTTTAATCGCACACAAATTTTTGTTTGAATATTTGATTATGTACATGTACAAGTTGTGTGAATGTTTATACCGACATTCGGCCAAAATGCAATGTATTCAATGTAACCCTAAATTTGCTTGTTTAAAAGTGAAATGTCATCTTTTTCTTCATTTATTCCATAAAAAAATAGCCCTATTCGTCGAGAAATCTGGTAGATTTACCACCCTTAACAACCAATGACTTTATATAAGAGGGGGTTCAAAAGGAATTGGGGAAGTCGGCTGAAAACAAAGTTGTAATTTCTCCAATATGAACGCATGTGGTGCAGATGATGTAAATTTTGCTCGATTATTCTCCAAATCTATACCCTACAATCTTGTTATTCCCCCGTGCCCCGGCACACATTTGCCTCAGGCTTTTTAGTCGCTCGTATGAGAGTCTGTGTATCTCTCTCTCTCTCTCTCTCTCTCTCTCTCTCCCTCTCTCTCCCTCTCCCTCTCGCTATCTCCCATCCCCCCTCTCTCTCTCCCTCTCTCCGCCTCTTTCTCTCTCCACCCCTATTGTTGTTTGATTCTCCCCAGTCATTAACAAATCTTCTCCCATTTTGTTCTCCAGTCAACTTGATACACTGTACATGTACAATATATCATAGCCTATGAAGGACAGTCATGTAATACTTGTGATTGCTGGTTTTTAATATGCTTCAATTTCATTGCGAAAATACTTTTTCAAATAACATACATTGGATAAGAGGTGCATACTTTTGAATGTTTGTCTATAATGTGCTCTTACTGCGTACGTCACCGCATTCAGTTTTTAGTCAATATCTTTAGAATATTTTAGTTGAACCACATGCAGGGACTTCTGAAATCGGAATATATGGCACGCTGTTAATCGATCTTAGTCAATGATTGTTTTTGGTCATGTTTTTCTTCTTCAAATAACGTATGTTCAAACATAGTAACTCACAATTTCCATCAAATTCAATTGATAAAATCCTTCAGTTACATAGTTGTACGTGGGTACATCTAATCGGTCTATGATTACTACTATTCTGGTGATAACCACTTTAAATCATTATACCCTTTCCTTTATAGCAGGATTTGACCTAGACGGCACCTTGAGGGCGTTTCTACACATCTGTGACTACAATAATTGTATTCTTAAGAATCTGAAAGGAGTTGAAATATCAGTTGGCATATCCAGATCCAATGCATTATTGTTTGAAGTATACGTGTACCGTATTGGAAATATACAAACGATGAAAAGGTAAAGAGTGCTAAAAAGAAGACAAAGTTCTCATCGTCATCTTCCTCCTTGCCTACAGCAACTCTCATGGATGAATCCAGATTCACGGTGGTATTCTCCAGCTTTATCTGGATGTCAGTGGTTGGCTTCTTCGTCCCCCGTGATGTGACAGTTTCATCGGTCATTGGGTGTATTTCTTCTGATTCTTGGTTTGGGCAATCAAAGCCATAGAGGATTCTTTGATCTTCGGGACTTGGTTGGAAAGCAGATTCTGGAATCATTTCGGGGCTAGAGTCTGTTTCCTGAGGGAAGGATTCTTCTCCGGCATCAAGGAATTCCTCGAATGAAAAATACATTTCTGAGGAATCGCGGGTCACCAGTGGTCTTTCAGGTATAGTTTCATCGCTTGTGAATGGGCTATGTGACTCGCCGCTGCCTGAATCACAACAGAAGAACCCTTCATCATCTCCACACATGCTTCCAAACAATTCCTTGCTAACATCAGGTGATCGATAGTTGTCTCCCTGTTCACCAAGGCAGTCCGGCGAAAGCTCCAATGGAATTGACTTCCGATTGATGAAACTCTCCACTCCCGGAGACACTATTTTGAAAGGAAACCCTTGAAGTCTGTCCTCGCAGATATCAAAGAGACAGTCCAGAAGGGTCAGATCATTTTGAGGAAGTGGTGAAGGTGACCTGCTGTTCACATCTTCAAACTGAACAGGATCGGGTGGTGCCACTGGGGAAGTCCCTGACCTCCGTGATGGAGGAGCTACGTCGCCCATTGCAGATACGGTAGCAAAGTTGACGATGATGTCATCAACTTCGAATTCAGGAGACATGAACTCTTCGTTGTACTCCTCTTGAGGAGAAGGTACATTGATTGTTGGGGAATAAGGTAAGGTAACAGAGCCGTCTTCCAATACGTCTTGATGATACAGGATCTCGAAGGAGCTATGAGATGACGATGAGCTAGCGGAGACATTGCTACCATCACTAGTCACAGAACCACAGTCTGATGGGCTGCCAATTTCCTGATTGCGAGCTGTTCTTTGGACAGTCTTGTGAGGTTTGGTTTCATCGTGCACTGACGCTTCGTCTGAAGCATCATCACAGATCGTGTCCCCGTCACCAAGTGGCACATCTTTGCTTGTGACCTCCATTTGCGTGATTTCATTTTCGCCACTGTCACAGCTAGGGCTCAAATCTGTATATCTTGTAGAATCCCCTTCCTCATCAATTCGCAGATCACTCGATATACAGTCGGAGGCAACCACTACAGGGAGAGGGCGTTCTATGTTAACTCCAATGATCTTAATGTCGCATATGTTCGTATGATCAACATCTAAACTTGTGTTTTCTACGTCGATGCCAACGATCTTCACTATGTGGTTTTGAAAAGATGTTTGCATGTCTTCCTGAATTTCTACGTCTTCTGACGAAAGGATCTTCAGGGGTGCCTCTTTTGTATGCGACTCTGGATTAATGTCTACGCCGATAATCTTTACAAGTTGGGTTGACTCCTGATCAAATCTATTACAGGTGCTTTCCTGCATCGGCTCGACATCAGCGAGGTCGTATCCTTTTATTTTACTGACAGGCCACACCTCCGTGCAACAGAGCATGGCGCTAGACTCATGCTGCACATCGTCAGAAATAAATGTAGATGTTCCATTCTCCTCGACAGTATCTGATATACGTCGGTGGCTGTGGTGATCTGTGGGGTTTCTGTCATCATCATCATTTATGTCACATTGGATATCACTGATAACAGTCTCCAGCTGTGTCTCAGGTTTTGGCTTGGAGTCAGGTGACCCACCTATGCCTACTTGGCGTTGGTTGTTACTGCTACAACAGATTTCTCCATCGACAACTGTTTCTAAAGAAAGTGGCTGGTCGTTAACTCCACACTGATTATCTGGAATATCTAACTCACCTGATGGTGTTTCGAAAAGGGGCAGATGCTCATTATTTTCGCATTGGTTATCGCAAACATTGATTTGAGATGATGTTTCCAGAGTAGGTGGCTCCTCGTTCCCTCTGCGCTGATCAATACATTCACCTGATTCATCTGATAAACTGCAAATGCTGATGTCCGTTTCAGCTAGATCACAACTCTCGCTGATGCCTGTTCGTTGGATGATGTTACCATGTTCTGTTTCTGTGGAGTCGGTCTTGTATGTATGTGTTGCCGAAGAAGGTGTTACAGAAGTATCTTCGAAGTCACCATGCCCTGCAACAGGCACGCCATCGATACCTCGGGATTGTACGCAGGCCTCCAGTAGCTCAGAGATCAGTTCCTTGACCTCGTCAACCATCCTGCTACCGCTGGCAATGATCTCAGTTACGGCTTGGTCTTGTGAGAAAACAGCACTGGATTCTTGTGAAGCGATGGCCGCGGTGTGCACGAGCTGCAGAGGTCTTGTGAGTTCATGAGTGATCGGGTTCTGGTTCATAGTATTGTTGACAGTGACATCATCGCCGAGTTCAGTGCCATACTCCCTAGGAGAAAGAGTAGAATCCGGCGAGTCTTTGTAAACTACCAAGGACTGTGTCAGTTGTGTTTCGGGGGCATGCAGATGTGTATTGCTGGTGGCTGAATGGCAAGGAAGGGTTGCGTCCTTGACAGTTTCCACGCTGATGATGCTATTTGAGTCACAGTCTTCGTCAGGTTCTTCGTCGCTCACATGTAAGAAAGCTTCATCATGGAACAAGTTGTCATGGTCTTCCTGATAGTCCGCATACTTCTCTTCGGTGGATAACAGCTGAGTGCTATCTTCGCAGCAAATGCCTAGTGTTGCTTTAGTAGTCCCGTCATTCCCAGGAGGGTATTGATCAAAGCATGGTCTTTCTTCCGTAACTTCTGTCAGGCTTGAGGCTTCTTCGCCCTGTGGATCAACGCTGGATGAAGGTTCATTTTCAGTGGCAAACCAGGCGTCCGTTTCCGAGTCATGTCTGTCAGGATTCTGGTTATAAATATCGGAATGATCGCGTGATTTACTTCCGGAATCACGGTGGACATCGACCTCATGCTTGAAGTCAGATATGTCGGAATCTTCGCTATCACTAGGCTCAGATAAACAGCACTCATCTGCTACTATCGTGTAGAACAGACGAATGAGTTCGGATGACTTCGCTTTGGATGGACGACGATTACTCGGAAGAGTTGGTTCCTATTGAATACAGTCAAATAGACATAATTGTATTTACCCTGTTATCATTCTAATACCCCTTTTCAGTCTGCACAAACGTTTTCTCCATGTTATCTTAAATGCACTTCTATTTTTTTTAATTTTAAATAAGCCCATTTTTAGTAATAATTGCATGAAACTTCGAGAAGTACCTTCTAACAAGATTATACTCTGGCATGGCTTGTGCTGAGTGCATAGCCTTTTCATGAATCGACTAGTTCGCCCCCCCCCCCCCCCCCACCCCCCGGAAAATTGTAAAAAGTGCACACACAAAAATGTATAGCAAATACTGACTAATGACTGCAACACACGTTTAGGCTCAGGAGGGTCCAAGAGTGTAGTGTTCAGACTAAAAAAATGCAAAATTGTTTATAGCTCGGTCGCTACGCTCCCTCGCATAATATCCCTCAAAATGTACAAGTAAATATTGTAGGGAATTTGTATTCAATTGTTATTTACCGTGATACCACGGAATACAGATTTTCCCTCGCATTCCCCCCCCCCCCCCCCTCCCGGTCATGAAAAGAAATCGCCGCCCCTGCCTCTGGTTAAGTGCTTACAAATATGAACATCCCTCTGATTACTTTAAATACGTTTAAGCGATGAATCAAACATCATTTCGAATCAGTCATCTCTCTAAGATATTTGAGTACTTTAAAGAAGTTAACATTGTCGCTGTCTTACCGAAGTTGTGTCTTTAGAATGTGCGGTGCTTCCTTCACCACCTAGATCACTTGAACTGTGAAGACAAGAATCGTAGGAATATTGAACAAATATATGAAGGGGCATAATCACCGGATTATGCAAATATAATTAGGAGATAGTGACTGAACAACGACAGAACCAGTTTATTTCTTATGAAGAAAATATTTCCATTGTTCTTCACAGGCAACTAAGCATGTAGGAGTATGGGGAACATCTGTCATGCCCATATATTGATAGGTAGCCCCCACCCTACCGCCCTCTCCCCACCACCCCCCCCCCCCCAACACACAAACACCAAAGAAGAAGAAAAAATTAAGCCCCCAAAGGTTGTTCATAAGGAAAATGCAGTAAATTAATGTAAGGAACATCGGCCCCCTTCACCCAGCGCCAAATTTCCCCTAAAAACTGTCTCTCTATAATAACTCCTCAAAAGGGAGGCTTTGTGGTTTCACCTTTATAGCGTAAATGTATGATAATAATTTTGTCTTTGTTCTCCCGACTAGTTCTGCAAATGTGTAGTAATGACTAAATAATTACTTTTTAAGATAGGCTTGGTGATTTCTGTCAGTAACCATGGTTACATCTTTTGGCGACGATTCCTCTTCCGATGTCCATAGTTTCATATATGCGGGTACAGGTCTAATGATTGATAAAACATATGACAAAAAATAGGCTTGTGTAAATAAAATATGATTTAACAGAGGAAAGGCGAGAGAGAGATGTGGGTAGAGAGAGAGAGAGAGAGAGAGATGGGGAGAGAGGGGGAGGGAGTGAAAGAGAGAGAGAGAGAGAGAGAGAGAGGGGGGAGGTGATTTTGCGTCTTCAACTTTACTCAGAAATCCTCAACAGAAAGAAGCCTAGTATGTTCATTCTAACTGAAGAAACTGGTTGTAATTGGTGTATAAAGTTGAAGCAAAACATTTCTCATAATGTATGAGTGATGAGATACCCGTAGTTGCAAATATAAATCAAAGGATAAAAAAAACCTGAAAGCTACTGTGATGAATGAAGTAAGAGAAGATTATAGCTTTTGTAAACAAATAAGAATGGCGCTACTCTGTTGAATGATGAGTTAATGTCCTCCTTTATCTCACCTGATGGATAACTACTTATTACTTATATTATTGTTACATTTTTCACGTAATTCTTAAAAATGATACAATGACTGAAATTTGCACATCATTCCATTGTCTAAAGAATCATAATTATATATTTCCTGTATTGATTGTAAAGGTACCTTACTTACGATTGGACACGACCCGAGCCTTTGTTGCTCTGTGATTCGCCCCCAACGGCAAGATTCTCTGAGCTTGAGTCAGAACTTAGTTGCTGACCTGTTAGATTCAAGTTGATTTGATTAGTCAAGTAGGCTAAATACTGATATTACTGCAAAATAATAACAGTACAAAAACAAATAAATGGTAACCATTCTATGGCTATGGCAAAAAACACTCTAATCATTTTAACTCTTGAGTCATGCCTTAGGTCGGTTAGTCAGTGGATGAATGATAACTTTCTGAACTTAAATGAAGAAAAAAATGAGTACATGTTGATTGGGTCTGCCAGGCAGTTGAGTAAATTTTCTGCACAAAAGATCATGATTGGCAACTCAGAAATAAAATGTGTTAATCAGGTTCGTAATCTTGGAGTTTTGTTTGATGCAGTGACCATGAAATCTCAGATTTCAATGTTGTTAGTTCAGCATCATTCCATATTCACAATATTTGGAGGATCAGAAAATATCTGAATCAGAAAGCCACTGAGCAGATTGTTCATTATTTTATTACGTGTCGTTTGGATATGTGTAATTCATTGTATATTGGCCTTCCTCAAAATCAAATAGCCCGTCTGCAACGAGTTCAGAACATGGCAGCTCGGCTCGTCACTCTCCGCAGTAGATCAGACAGTATTTCAGATATATTAAAAATCTCTTCATTGGCTATCAGTCTCAAAAAGAATTATGTATAAGCTGTTACTCATTACTTACAAAACACTTCTTCATTCTTCACCCCATAACTTGTATCAGATTTTGAAACTGTACACCCCACAACGGAATTTACGTTCAGGTTCACAGCTCCAGTTATGTGCACCCAAAACCAATAACAAGTGGGGGGACAGGGCTTTTGCTAACGTTGCACCCAAACTATGAACACTTTACCATTAGGAATAAGACAATCATCATCAGTTGAAATATTTAAGAAGAAACTTAAGCACCATTTGTTTATGTCGTAGTTTCAATATTGTAAAAATTATGTCGTAGTTTTTATAGTGTATAATTATGTCGTAGTTTGAATATTGTATAATTATTTTGATGTTGTACAAGAGCGCCTTGAGCAGTCTTTTAGAATGGATATGTGCGCTTTATAAATTGACATTATTATTATTATTATTATTAGGCATAATAATAATGTTTCTATAATTGTGCTGTTGCTATGGTAATGGAACGGCATAATAAAAGTAGTCCTATTTGATCATACAAATGGATGGAGATTAAAAAACATTATATAAATATCCTGTTTATTATATTACCGTAACGTGACGTTATAAAAATATCTTCATACTATCCAAAGCATCTTTACACTGTAGTTTCGTGTTTATCAGTTTATAAGAGCACGCTAATGACGGCTGACAGGAGATTTCAATGAAAGTTTAGAAAATTATCCCAGACAACAATAGTTTTAAAAAAAAAAAATCTATCATGTAGATCCGGAGGTAGTTTGTCAAACTAATAATAGAGGTACGATAAGACTAATCCACAGTTTTGCTCCAATGCAAAATAAATGGAGGTTATTTTCATACATTTCTGGTAATGATTATCATTTTTCGACAACTTACCAACGCAAGAGCACAAATTTTGAGCTTTGTGATTTTTATGCTTTCTGGTAACTTTCTTCGGCTGTTGTCTTTTCGAGATTGATGCGGTTTTCTGTTTGGATCTTGCCTTCTTCATTTTGATGATATATAGGATCGTAGGTTAAATCATTAGTTTCTCAAATTTAGTACAAAATAGATGTGTAACACACGTCATTTTAAGTTCTAACTTCTCTTGTTTTATTTTCAGCACCTCGATTCTCGTGAGATACTATGCTCAGGTCATCACTACGGTGACGCGCGCAACCTGAACTCCCCGCGCGTATGCATTGTGACGTAATTGTTACACGAATAAAGGCGTAATCATTGTGCATCCTATTACGTCATAAGACGCTTTTAATTTGATGAGAGTTTGTCTATGACGATGATTATGATAAAGGCTACTTGTATATCTGATATAAGCCTCGATCCGGTGTGTGCTCCATGACGATTAACTGCCTTAAAATATCTCACAAACTTCTACGATTCAAAATTCAGTGATTATCCCTACAATGTACTATGTATAATTACTGTAGAAATACTATTTTGGTTAGAATCTTTAATTTGATCTTCTTTTCTAATTGTACACTCTTTGATGAATGTTAAATCATAATTATTGCATTCCCGTGTAATGTTCTAATTAATTAGTCTAAAAGTCGTTTAAACAGAAGGAAAGAACTGTTGAGCTGAATGAAAATATATTTCTTTGTGATGACTTTCGTCATAAGTCACCCTGATGTCCTTACTCCAAACCCTAATTTCCTCCCATGCTTTTGCTTTAATTATGGGTACTTTTTATCTGCATTTTACAATAAAAAAGGTCATGTTGTTTGATAATCCAGATTCGGGTCGTTTTTTTAATAGTTTACCTTTGAGCAGTGGCGTAATGAGCAAAAACGTTTGGGGGGCTGACAAAAAATCCGCATCACCCCACTCTTACTTGCAGGCCCTGCTGAACGTTTTTCAAAGTGGGGTCTAAGGGCAAAGCCCCGGCGGGGGTCAAGGGGCGGAGCCCCCGAAGCTCAAGGGGTATGGGCATCAGTGGCGAATCAAGGAATTCTTACTGGGGGGGGGGCACAAAATGGCATGGGGTATAATATGTATGTAATACGATGAAGCGACAGAGCGAGGCTTTAGCGGCGAGGGAGCGGAGCGACCAAGTGGGGGTGGGTCTGGAAGGGGGTCCTGACCCCTTCCCTGAGTAGAGAGCATAGACGGATTTTTTAGGCACTTCCTGGAGTAATATGACGTAAAAGTCCTGACCCCTCCAAGAGTAAGGATTTTTG